>JAEIIF010023781.1:0-16012 GCA_018874455.1 Drosophila trapezifrons | reverse complement strand
TGATGCTCCAAATTCAGTGCAAATTTTGTTTATTTTTACGAAGACACATTTTGTAGCATAATTTTGACACCTATTTAAGTGATTTCATAACCCTAGTGATTTCTGGGGCACCCCCGTATAAATGTCTTTTATTTTGGCGACCTATATTTTTTTAGTTTAGTATTTTATAAGCTTTACTTGACGTCCATAGTCGGCCTTTTTAACAAAAATTAAAAACAAGCATGCACAGCAATTCTCAAGTTGGGGTTCTGTGACACGGCCAAGAATGGCTGTAGTCCGATCAGCATCAAAGCTTACTGACGATCCCCCTTAGGGCGGCGTGAAACAGTACTGTATAAGCAAACCTGATGACAAATATGATCTGGGTCCTACAGTTAACAAAAAAAAAAAAACAAAAAGCTTATACAATATTTAATTATTATTTATATATTTTCATTTTAAGAAAATAAATTGTAAGACCTGAGCAAATATTCTTAATTACAGCCCAAAATAAAAGAGAGCATAATTACAAAAGCTAGTGCTGCCAAAGTAATTTCTTTTTCAACAAAATTCTCATTTGCTTTGGTAGTTTTAGTAATTAATCAAATGTTTTCATTATGTGTTCCAAAAGTAAGTCGGCCAACGGACCCTTATCAGGCCCAAATGAGACCGAGGCGTGGCGAACAGCGCTGCTCATCAGCATAATGAAAAATAAATTTCACAAGGAGACGGCACACCCACACGCAGCCCGAAAAAAACAAAAAGCTGCAGTTTCTGCCAGATGACGCAGACGAGAAATGAACGAAATTGAATTGTTTTTTTTCCGTCTGCTGACGGGACACTCCCAACATCGTTATCCTGTGTCCTTGCTTTCGCTGCAACATTTTCGGCCATTTTTTGTTTCCTTTTTGTAATTTCATGCTTTATAAACAAACGCTTTATGGTGCGCTTTTTGGGCCAGTTGAGTTTTACTTTTTGTGCCCAAACAGTTTGTGAAGAGCAATTCCCGTTCCCGCTAAAAGTTGCAAAAGTGCGTTGGAAAGCTCTACGAAAAAGTCGCCAGGACCCTCTAGCATGCCACACAATAACTTGGCCAACTAAGTGCCACAATTAACAAATGTAAAGGGTGCTAAGCTGCTGCCACGCCCTCTTCCTCCTGGCCAAAACTCGGGTGGCACACGCGATTTCCCAAAGTTTAGTATAACTAAGACATTAAATTGCCCAGCAGAAGGCCAGACTTCGGGAGAGGAGGGGAGCAATATGTGTGTGACACTTGCAAGGTCATGATTACAAATGTATTTCGCATAACATACTCTCTGGGTGCCAGCCAAAAGGAAGGAAACGCCAAGAAAATCGAGAAAAGTCAACTTGTTCGATGAGGGAAAGGGATATCACAGAAGGCATTCGGCTTTGAGTACTGTAAGCCTTCTGTTGCCATTGATATAGAAACGAGAAAATATATATTTAAGTACGTACATATATCTATCTTTATATTTTTTTCTGTATACAAGTGTGGGCACAGAAATTGGCTTTGATTGCATCTTGATTGGATTTTGATTGTTTCTTGAATCAAATAAAAAATAAATTAATATTCGTAGGCAGTTCAATTTAATCATTTATCTATTGAGATATATATTTTTAGTAAAAAACATAAATTTATAGTTTAAAAAGGAAATCGTTTAAGGTGAAAAATATATTTCCATTCATTATTAAATCATTAGATTCTATAAAAACCAATTCTCTTTAATGAAAAGATAGCTTTGCAATATTTTAATGGAATTTATCTAAAAAGAAAGTAAATATTCCTCAATTCTGAGCCATTTTGCACAGCAATTAAACAAAAATACAAAACTTCCTTAAAGTTCTGAGTCCCTCGGCTGCCACACACCAATATATATGCACATACATAATAAATGCCTGAAAATAGGCCCAGGTTTTATTAACCTTATGACCGCAGAACAATTCCCTCGCCTGATATCCGACCCACACGAGCAAAGTTCCCGCCTTATCAATTAATGAACTTTCTCACCCCGTGTGTCCGGAAAAGCGGCAGCGGGAAAAAAAGAGAAAAAAAAAATGAAAAAGCGAAACATGTGACAATAGTTCCTTCCCTTTTACATCACGCCGGAGAACATTTATTGTTGGTGCCGAAAGGAAATGTCTTTCAAAATGGCTGACAAACAGAACTGATGTAAACATGCGGGAATTGTCCGCTTGTAATGCTGGGAATAGAGGCTGCTCGGGGAGCGGAGTAGGCAATAAAAAATGTGTGTTAGCCTAGCATGTGTTGGCCATAAATTAGGAGGGTAAAAACAAAGCAAAGCCCCAGACATGAGCCCATAACATATAAGCCGACATCTGGGCAACCAGTTAGGCAGTCGACGGATCCGCAGAACCAGAAGTGAGTTCCAGCAGGACCAAGGTGCATTCGCAGCTCAGGAGAGAATAATCCTCGGTTGACATTTCGCCCAAGACCATCAAAATGAGCTTATGTGTGTGAAATCCTTCACCGAACCCCATCCAGGCGGTTTGCATCTGAAATGAATATCTCCCCCTCCTAGCCAAGCTTTGGTCAAAACTTGTCAGCAGTATCTTACCCTCATCAGCAGCGCTTTGAACTCAATTTTTACACAAAAGCTGACCTTTTCTGGCATTCAAATGGTTAAAGACGGAAGGTCAGAGGATGGGCTGACGGGGGATGGCAATAAATGGAAGATGGCAACTCTATTAAGTATTTACCCAACAATATGAATATGTAATAAAGAAATTTGATAACATTGTGACCGCAAACTAGGTTATTTTTGATGCCAAGTTGGGATAGACATCGATTAGCAAAATAAACTTTTATGCTGAGTCAAGAAACTCGAAAGTTTTCCTAGCCAACCGAGTGCATGAACTTTCAGCTTTGTGATTGGGATCTGATATGTTTCTGCTTAAACAAATTAATGTAAAAATATATATTCTAATCCCAAATGTATATGAAGAAATGGCAACATTTTGCTCTCTCTTATATCCCTTAAATATTTTCCCCAATTAAAAATTAAACAAAGAAAAAAGTGGCCATTTATTTTGATATCCGGAAATTGCTTTCATTTGGACCATCAACAAACTTTTCGTCTATGTTTTTTGGGGTTTTTATCTTTCCCGTATAATGTTATAACACTTTTCCCCAATTTTTGGCCACCGTCCATGAAAAAATTGTGTCCTTCCTTTTTTATCTCTTTGGGGCTCACTCTGCCAAGTTGAAAATTGATTTGTGGCTGCGGAGAAAAAGTTTAACTTTTTGTGGCCGGGAAATTGAATTTTTATTCCGAATTCGCCCTGCCTTTTTCCCTGTTTGCATATCGATATGAGGGGAAAAGTTATCCACTCACGAGGTTTTCACACCTGTCCAAAAAAAGCTTAAAATTAGCAAGTCAAACAAGATTCGACTCAAATAGATACTGGCTTCCAAAGTCTTAGAGGGTTTTGTCCTCCGTTCGGTTATTGTTATTCAAAAGGAAACTGTTATTCAAAGGGAAACTTTTGGCCGGAGGAACAACTTTCCCGACTGAATGCACATTTGTATACTAAAGTTGAAAGCCGACACTGACATTAAGGATAAAGCTCGTTCGCAGCTCATGGTTAATTCTATTTCTTTAACATTAAAGCCAAATCCAATTTCTCGGAACTCGGAAAAGCAAAACTTGGCCAAAAGCGAGAAGGAAAATGGAAGAAATCACTTAAACGCCTGTGACCCAACAGTTATAAATAATATAAGAACTGCGAAGAGGGCTCAACGAGAAAGAAATCTCTACAATAAAACAGACAAATAATGTACAAACAAACGATGCCCCCTGCAGTGTGGGCGTGAGTCCAGATTCCCCAAAAACAACAGTCCAGAGCCAAAAAATAAAACAAGAGGATGTATGGGATGAGTTAATAAAGCGTGATAAGTTGTCTCTGTAATACATTGAGCACAAACAAACAACCAGAAATCGAGTCAGTCTGGGCAGTCATGCAATTTTTTTCCTTGACGCAACCGTCATCACTTATCCGATACAAATAAGCACCAAGATCCTCCGGGGGACCACAACAAATGTCACCCACAGAGGCTAAGGGCAAAAGTTAAGTTAAGGCAAAAGTTGAAATGTTGTACGAGGGAAAGATTGGATTATTCCTTATTTTTTTGGGCGTGGTTTAGGTCTGAGAATAATAAGCTTAAGTAACCTTTCAAGCTCAAAATATGGAATAGGTTCCTGTGATACCAAATGGTTTATTTAAATATTTTATCTGAAAAAGGCAAAGCTTTACATTATTTTGATAAAAGCTATATTTACTTGGATTCTATATTTATAAAGCGAAAGTTTTGCCCACAAGTTTACCATTTAAATTTCTTAAATAAATAAATAGTGAAGGAAAAAATTATATTAAATTAAAATCAAGGCAAAAAACCAGCGAAATTTGTTTGTGCCATTCAAAGGTGGCATTTGAATTGCAAACAAAATTAGCATGCTTATCGCTTGTGCTGATTTACCACAAACACAACACAAGTCCCCATTAAATGGTTAAATGTCCGGCAATCCCAAAATGTCATCTAAACGGTCAAAACAGCCCAACAAAAACACTCACTGAACCCTGAACTTTGCCTCATTAGTCAATTATTCGAGTGGAGAAGAGCATGGCCATGTCATCCACTGAGGGATTGACAGAGTGCCAAGTAAATGAAAAAGTCATCAATCTAAATGCGGGCACAGCGTGGACTCATCGTCGGGATAACTTGAATGCTACACGAGGAAATGGGACAACTTTAATTAATCTCAGAAGGCGCCAGGGCTATAAATTAGTTTAACTGCAGGCATTCCCTGGCGAAATCATAGATACTTTGATTATAACTTTGCGGCTACTTTGTGTGTGAGTTTCCGGCCGAGTTGTTCATTTGGAATGCAGGACAATGGCTGCATTGAGACGAGCAAATGGTTCGCACATATATATTCTCTATACTTTATAAAATAACTATGTAAGAGTTGTATGTGTGATATTCTCGCCTTTTATTTTACTTTCCGGCCCTATTTTCTTTTTGCTTGTGGGCCACAATTTGCCGTGTGGCATAACCGTAGATTAAGTCGACCCTTTGCCAGCCTTTGCTCCTTTCTGCGCCGTCCGGTGGCGAGGACGGGGCGTTAGCCAGGGATTAGCCTAGCCTGTTACATCCCGTTCCGGCCTGGACCCCGCCCTTTGGGATCCCACCATCCAAAAGACCCAAACACGTAGCCACAAAAGTTTTCGCCGCATTCCCCCGGCCCTGGTTGCCTTTTTGCTGGTTTTTCTCAATTCGGTTAAGCTTTCACTTTTAGCTTTTTAAGGTATTTTCCCAGCTTAGCCAGTCAGTGAACTGTCCCAGTCCCCGTTTTTCTTTAATCTAACTGGTTTTGATCACTGCAGCAGCCTTGGGCAAATGAGTAAGAAGTTAAATACAAAATATAACTCATACGCCATGTGTGCCGGGCTCCTTAAAAGCCTTTTACGACCCACCCATTTATGGGTCTCTTTTCCATCGGTGTACTGCCAATATGAGTTTGTTTTTTATGTTATTTTTATGTTTATTATTATTTTAGGTTTTGTGGCTTTTCGATTTTGTTACGCTTCCTCCCATTTCTTTACTTTTATTTTGGCAAATGAAAATGCTGGATTATTTATGGCCGGGCTCACTTTGTTGACAGCAACATAAATTACTTTGAAAATGTATTATATATCCTTTTAATGCGACTTTGCCGTCTAAGCGGAATAAAAGAGAAAAGAAAACTTAATTGGAATATGCATAAACATGAATGAACATTTTTGGGAACTTAGGAAAAGAAATACAAATTAAACTAAACAAATAAAATAAATCCTGTCAGATCAGTTGAACTGAAGTGCAAGTTTGGCATTATTTTTACAGGCTTTATATATTTGTTTAAACAGAAACAATAAAATATTTATTGCCTATTTAATTTTTATCGTCAATATTATTCAAAATGAATGAAATATTAGGCAAATTTAATTCATCCAAGCCAAGCTAATTTTTGATAATAATTAAGTCGCTTATTAAATATTAATAGCAATCTGCATTTTGTGCTAATTTTTAGCTACAGGCACCCGCATAAATTAAATCAAAAATTCCCATAAAATAGTTAGATTCTCCCCCACTTTGTAGTTACTACTTCGACCTTTGCCAACCTAATTAAACTTTTGTTTTTATTTATTCCAAATTGCCAAAGTAAACCGCACAAGGGCCGCGCACCGCCGAGTGGCTTAATGAAAGTTAAAGTAAATATATAATAAAGTTAATTGGTATGCAAATTTGCGCTGCTTGGCCAATTTGCCCCTAAATGGGTGGCCCACAACATGAAGTATCGGGCGGGGTGGGTGGCCTGCATTGATGCCAGCGAACGGAATGTGTCATAAAACCTAATTGAAAATTTCTGCCACGAACCGACGACTGTGGGCGTGTCGCAGTGGCAAGAAATATTGTCGGGGGGCACCGAGATAAGCAAAATAAACTGCAGCATCCCTGTGTGGCATATAGAAATGTGTCAAGGCGAGAGAGTCGTTGGTCGGAGGCAGCATCCAAAAACAACGGCTAAGTACCTGCAGGGCCTCTCACAAAGGCAAACATGACAACAAAGTTGGGCTCGGCATATGCGATACGGCGCCTGTCCCGAACTACAATATGCAAAAATAAAAATGTTCACTTCGAAATAATTCGCTGGGCTTGGTAAACAAAGCCGAGGGGACAACGGGGCGGATCGATTTTGTGCGAGAATCCGAGAAGGAATGAAGTTTCTTCAAAGGCTGCGCACAAAAGTGTGCTATAAAGTTTGCCCTTGCAGCTCCACACACACCCAAAGGAAGGGAGGATATCTGGATTGCTCCAGTTGCGGCTGCCACTTGATTAAGTCCGATTCGGGGAATTCATTTCGCTTTTTATTTCGCTTTCGCTTCGACATACATTATCATTATTTTCCATTATACCCAAGGACACAGACACTGTAACTTTCACTCTCCACAGCCCCCACAGCCGTCGTTGCTATTGTCGTTCATTCTTCATTTTTGTTAATTTTTGTAGCCTGACATTTTTCGCTAATTAACACAACAAATCCGTCCGACACGTGGGTGGCCTTGGGTGGCCTTGGGGCAAAATAATGTCGCTCAAATACGCTTTGATTAATTCGCGGAGGAGACACAGTCGCGCACACCGTACCGCATATAGGCAGGTCGAGTCCACGGATATCGCTCGGTCTTCGGACCGTTCTGCATCCAACTGGCAGCACAAACGAACTGAGGCTCTGCTACCAATCTTTTCGCAGCTGGCTGCCTCCAGCAAGCGTCCAAAGTCACGCACCACCAGGAGCAGAGCCACCAAGTATCCTGACGCTCTGTGTGTGTGTGACTGTGTCTGTGGCTTGGTCCTGTGAACACGCTCTTCGGCAATGCTCGCTCTCTCTGCAACTCTCTTAACCAGCATTGAATGCTGGACGTAGTTAACTAGAGTTGTCAAATCTGCATAAATGTAAATGCATCAAGAACGAAGGAAAATCGAAAGCGATAGGTAAACAGATTGAAAGCTTTGGAATATCCTAAGATGGCAGAGAGTGCTTCTGAAATTATTTCGGCGGGATTATAGACTTATCATAGTTTTAAACATAGTTCCTCACTTAAAATAGGGTTTCCAGAAACAATATAGAGAATTCAAAATAAGATTTGGAATAAACCTAAACTCTAGTTTCCCAATATCCAAACCTACCCGAACAATAACAAGAATAGCTTCGGTTTAAGAATGCCAAATTAATCAGGAGCACATACTTTAAGCCATTTAAATAGCAAATTTATATATATTTCTTTTATGGCAAAAATATCGTGTCCAAATAGGTAAATAATAGCTTTCTAAACGTTAATAATATCGCGGAAAAATAACACACTGATCACAAATAATATTTTTACTTAATGGGGCTAGATTTCAAATACTCAGATGGATTTACTTAAGACTTTCTTTAATGCTTCATTCATATGTTCATATTCAACAGTTTTCTTAAGGTAAATTGTATTGCTATACATATGACTATTAATAATAATTTATTACTTAAATTTAATATTAAACTGTATTAAAATTATATTAAGAAGAGCTACTGTTTCCCTCTTATGATTTATTTTCTAACATCTATTAATTGCTTATTTTTCCCAGTGCCTCACCGCTCCGTTTAGGCCTCCATTACTTTGCCAAAGCACGTGTTATATAACAAACAAACGAACCGTTAAGAGAGAGTGAATCTCCGGCAAAGAGAGCCATGGATGTCGTGGTCCCGTAACCCAGAAGAAGGACAACAAACAAAACAAAACGCCAATTTGGCGCCAAAGAAACGCATGGCAACGGAACATGGATGTCTCCTTTCCATTCCATTGCGTTTCGTGTAAACATTGAAGCTTTTCTGTGACGTCAGCTGTGTCCTTATGACGTCAGATGCCAGGGCAAACACAAAATCAAATCGAAAGTCTACAAAGAAGTGAGAGGCAAACACAAACTAGAAGCACCATCTGTTGGCCAAGCTGGCAAGCAATAACTTCTGTTTAAGCCATGTTAAGTTAGGAACTGTTAAAGGATTCGCATTGAATATTAAAGGGCAAACACTAAGGGCATTTTTACGTACTTAACTTCATATTTCGGTCACGTCCCAACTAGCCACAAACACTCGCAGGGCAGAGATATTTAAACATTGCCAATCATACTAAGAGAAACCAGGGAAAAAACAAAGGAAAAATAGATAAAACCAAACAGAAATTAGGTACGGAAGCCAGCGACCCCGTCATCTATTCACATGGGAATTGAAAACATTAAAACACAATAGGTTGTGCCCCGCCCTCCGGTCTCTGTGTAATGGAAGCGTATTGATTTCCATAAGTGATTGATGAACCCGAATCGATAGACCGAAATTTCCAAGCGTCCCATGACTAATATATGTATAAACCAAGGTCTGTGGACTGAAACAAAAGTGCAACTGACAGCGGTTGAGTGTGGCTGTGGGTCCGCGTGTATTGAGCCCTAATTCTGTATGCAAATCCCCCAAACTTCAGTTGCAGCCACTTGGCCATCGAAAATGCATTAGAAACCGCTTCAATATTAAATTTAATCCAGATTTTCAGGGGGTGTTCATTTTAGCTTAACAATGGAAACTCTTCCCAGGCTTAATCACTTGTGTGCATATGCATTGTCTTTTCCAGATATTAAATGCACAAAATTTGATTTTGACTTTAAGGCAGCTCAATTGTGTTGTTTAAGATTTATTCATATGCTTAATTAAACATTTATTTCCCTTCAATAAATGAATAACTTGCAGCCAGATCGGATTACAGATTATATTTAAACTTGTTTATGATAGTTTTACTCACATGAAATCCATCCAAAAAGTTTCGTTTTCATTAAATTAATCATCCCACTTTAACTGACACTTAAACTCAAAAGCCAACCCTTAAAGAGTAAACGTTAAAACCAGCCAATAAAGTGCAGACAACGCACAAATCGATGGCCAAACAGGAACTAGTTAAACCCTTTAAACTAAATTAAATTTCAGCCCCATTCATATTTAAAATAGTTTGCATTACAGGCTTTTAAGGGCTTAACAAAGACAAGAAAAAACTGGCAAAAGGGTTTGACAAAGTTCAAAGTTGTCCGGACCAATTTTGCGCTGACTCGATTACACATTCCGGTCAATATTGGGACCTGTCCCATTGATATGCCAAGGAGCAGGCCAAGGGAAACCTCAGCAAACACTGTCCCCGAGAATAAGAGGCTGTGTGTGTGGTTGATTAGTAAATGGGGTTCTTATAGCACCATATAAGTGTCTGTGTGTGCTGCAAATTTGTTGTCAATTTCCGGCAATTTGTCGTTGGCAGCAAAATCATTGTGATAAGGGCCAGAAGCAGGAGCAGCAGCAGCAGCCGAAGCAGGAAGACACATCCTGTAATGGATCCGCAGCCAGGCAGCACAATCAACACAACATAATATAAAAGTAAATTAGAATGTGCCCCGAAGAAGAAAAACCTTGGTCGGTAATTTGTTTCAACGCTAAGCGAGAGTCAAGTGCGAAAGTGGTTGGAGAAAGTGAACCAGGCCATCGCAGGCACTAGTTGATGGCCCAAATTGAGTGTTTGAGCTAGGACCACCTCCGCCTCCAGCTCCGCCCTTACAGCCAGCTCCCCCAGCCGATGTCAGCCGTCAGGTCGCTCCAATTATGCCAGAATTCAGGCGCTCTCTGATTGCTTAATCTTGCCGGAATGCATTAATGTGTCAGCGCACTGAGCTTCGAGGCCCTGAATTGAAGCCACGTTAGCACGTACGCACTCACAAGTGGGAGCGCGGCTGCTGGTGTAATTAAAACGTCAAAACGAATTTACATGCCACATTCCTTCAGTTTTGGAAATAGATATATGTTCCTCACAAAAAAAAATGTAAAAAAAATAAAGGAAACCTTCTGGCAGGCCTATGCTATCCTATCCATTTAGTTTTGCGGTTCTCCTGACTGTCAGATCCAAACAATTGGGGGAGACAAGAAAAGTACAAACAGGAAAATAGCTGGCCGGACACTGGAAGAGATAGCCAGCCGGGCAGCGATGCAAAAATATTTCAAACATTTTTTTTGTATAAATAGAACAGGTCCAGAGATGGCCAGCACAGACAAGACATCGCTCACAAATAGGGCACCAGGAGGCACAAACACAACAGCTCTAAAAACATCCTTGACAGGCTGCTGAAAATATGCAAAAACCACTGGGGGATACCCATTAAAAAAAGGATACACAGACTGTATATTTTAGGCCTCAATCTAGATACTAAAAGGATTGAATTTATATATATTATATTTATATTAAATCAGGTACCTTAAATAATTTTCTTGTATATAAACACAGATTTTACTTATCATTCGTAATTAAAGAAAGCTTTTAAATATAATATATTTTAAATAAAAAGTATACCTTGCCGTATGCCGTATTTATTCTACAACATACTTTCAGAACCAATCAGTTGAAATCACCAAAGAAATCACCTATGGCCCCCGGAGTTTTGAAGATGCCCTCGAAATCCCTAGTGGAATATTAGCATACAAAGATTTCTAGTGGCTATTACCACCCACATGCCGTTTATCTTACCCTGTAAATCGCTTTATTAAAATTGAAAAGGAAAGCCCGAAAAGCCCACAAACAGATCATATCTAGGCCCAATGCCTCTCCCTCCCCCACTGAGCTCCCATCAGATGTGGCCCTGTTGATATGGGCAACCGAAATCACTTGGGACATTAATATAAATAAATTGGCGCACAAGTGCTAAAAAAAGAAAACATATAATAAAATAAGAAAAATATATAAATGTCAACAAATAAGTATTTGTCATATTTATGGCCCCAACAGAGTCATATGAAATGAGAGACTTTGGACAGGCAGCAAAGATGAAATATTCGTATGTGAATTGCAATGGAAAGGCTTTCTCCAGGGACTTTGGGCCGAGATTGCATTTCATTCAGATGACAGCTCCCTGCTACCTACTGTCCTTTTAAATATTGCAAAAAATATGCAGATGGGTATATATGTATATTAGCAGTTACATATTCCTAGTTGTGTCTGACAAAGTTTTCGAGGAGGGACAGACACGCATATATAACCCTGAGCTGTTCAAAAAGTCAAAAAGAAATAGGGGTAGGCGGAATTTCGATGGTGTTGATAGTGCTTTCATTTATTAGCACGCAACTTCGCACCAAAGTTTGTTGTAAATAAAACATTGACCAAACCAGAAATCAATACGAAACGTATAATTTATTCTAGGAAGTAGGGAACTGCGTGGTTCTTAGTCTTTAAATTTATCACCTTTAAAGCGTTTTAAAAAGTAAATTTAATTTTAGTTTCTAGAAAGAATATACTTTAAATTGAGGAAAAAATGTGCCTATTAAATTCTGTAATCAAGTAATTATTTTTCCTGTAATGTGCGAACATGCTGTGTCATTTTTGTAACCCCTTAACCTAAAACGCGGAACTGGGCTGAATAACCTTTCCACTAATTTGATTTTAGATATTAGGCCATATTCAAGCGATATTAATTACACAAAAAATTTTTATAAATAGCATACTAACGAAAAGGTCAACAAACAAGATCTTTATCTTTTTTCTAAAAACGGAAACAAGGTTTACCACATGGAAATGTTAAATAAACCGGAATTAAATTTATCCTAGGGTTCATTCAACACTTGTCTATTTGCTTGATAAACCTTTTACGCATATTAATAATTTACCAATGCACTGTCTTTGATATTTCTTCTCTCTAAATAAATGTTTAAAGCCCTAACTAGAAAATATATTCAAGGGAAACTGTAAAAGCCGGTGGTGAGTAAACCTTAAATTATTTCTTCAATCGCATCGAACTCGCAGCACTCGACACGATTTGGCTTTTTTCATTAGTGTCGGGCGGCTGCCAATGAATCGAGGGACGTGGAAATGGTGAAAAGCGGGAAACGCAGCTGCTGCCTGTTCGGCTCATCAAAAGATTGAAAGGCAGTGCGCGGCGAAGGAAATATTCAAATGCCTAAACTAAATTGCATATTTATGCGAGTCCTGCGAGAGGCTCTGACTGATACTGAAATACTGATAGCGGGGATAAAAAAAAAGAAAGAGGGACTGCTGGCATAAATTATGTAACATTTCACGTATTTCGCTTTTTATTATACTCGTACTTTTTCATTTTTGCTTCATTTCTTTTATTTTTTGTTGACGAACCGTGGCAGCTTCCCGCGAGTCGCGACAATTGCTAAAATGTCAGCCAACATCCAACATTTTTGTTGTTTGCCCCCGTTGCGAGTGTCAATATTTATTTTTGTTCATGTGTGTGCACACACACAGCAGCACTTTCGGGACTCTGACGAGGGGCGGCCCAGTTCTGGTTACAAATTTTGATTGACACATCGAATTTAGTTTGCATTTTGCTCAGGACCACTCGGCGCATCTCATGTCAGATCAATTAACTGAGGCTCCCAGGAAACCCCAAGCAGCCACCGCATGTAACCGAGTCCCTCCGTGATCTGTGAATCTAAGTCAAGTCCCAAAACCAAACCAAAATAAAAAGGAATGGCAAAGTAACACGGAAAAACAAGGGGAAAAGAGACCAGGGCCAGCTTGCTCAATTATGCAAGGGCGAAACGTGCCTGGAACTTGGTTAAAAGATACCCCAGGTTACGGGCGAAACCATTTATGATGGACACCGTACCATTTATGGTGTACGTGCTGTGGAAGAGAAACTTAGGAAATCGATTGATTTAATTTTGGGTAAGGTTTTTCTAACACTTTTGCTTGGAGTTTCATTTAAAATGTAAAACAAAGAACTGGGTATATGATATTTAATATTATTTTCTTCATTGAAGAATTGGTGTGTTAGTTCGAATATAGAGTTCACAATGCATAGGAATTGCTAGTGAATAAGTAAATTGTAAACACCACATTTTATATTGCGCGCCTTAGTGTGACCATTTTTTATAAAATTATCGATAAGCGCCATATCGTATGTAAACCGATAAATTTCAGCTAGATTTTGAAGATTAACGATACGGTCACTGGGTTTGGCGAATAAGAACGATCAGCACATGTAAAAATCGAGAAAAAAAACGATATCATTAGAAATAAAAGCAATCCGACGTTATTATGTAAAAATAACCGGGTGGGAGTTTATAAAATAAATAAATATTGTTATGTAGTTCTTAATTTTCTTTAAATAACCTTTTTCTAGCTGGTACTTAGAGCCACATATTCTCCATCTCGAGACTCCACTGTTCCCCGCACTGGAGCTTGCCTTGTTGAATTTTGAATAAGACTCGACGCCAGGCACCCCAGCTCTCCTAGGAAACGGCAGGGCGACAGGCCCGCTCGAGGGCTAATTGAACGCCATTTGGTTAGACAGTAATTGATGTATGAGTCAGCCCGGGATATGCCTGGTCAGGCATCTGGGGGATACCTCCTGGAGGGTGTCAAAGGCAGGAGTGGGTGGGGCGCTTTCAAATGTCAACCCGCCGAGTTGATCCTTGGACTGGGCTACTTTCCATTTCTCAATGTTTCGGGTTTCGACTGACAATGCAGTTTCTCTGTCTTGTTGTTGAAACTTAAAACGCCGTTCCATTAGGAAATTGTCCAAGAGAAAGAAAGGATACTGCAGGAGCCGGAGCAAGTAGTCAAGAGGTCAGGTCACCGAAGGAGCAATGGACCAGAGAGGAGAGATGCAGCTTTCGTTCGTTTACCTGTCTGTATTGACCCAAAAGTGAAAGACAAACGTCACAAGGATCTCGAGTGGAAATGGCCATGTCCTTTCAGCCAAAGGCCACGCCCACTGCCAGCGCCTCCCCTGAGAGGGGCCTTTGCAGAAGTGTAAATAAACCCGTTGTTCCACTGTGCACTTTGTCACAAGTGTACAACAACACCAACGACAACAACAGTGGTGTCCACAGCAGGAAAAATAAAGGAAAACTCTTTTTTATTTACTTGACGGAATTTTCTCCTCTTTTTTGCTTCTGTTTTTGTCTCCTCTTTAATGGTGTCCAACGCTTCTGCTGACACAATGTTTGCTTTTACTTTCCAAGGCTATTTTTGGTAGCGTTTTATATCCCCCAATAGAAAAATAAATCAGTTGGTTAAGTGCCAGTAGGTATATATAGAGAACTAAATATTGGAAGGAATATTATAGGCGGGCTATAAATCAAATTCTATTACATTTCCAGACGTAAGAAGCAATACTCTTAACGCTAAGCCAAGAAAGAGGCTTCTATTAAATTCCAAGCTTAATAAAATTATTTTTAATATGCAATTTACATGATATTCAACACGTTTTCTAATTTTCCCTATTTAATTTATCAGCCCATCTTCAATTATGCTGAAATTGTTCTTGCGTTCATTGAATTCACTGAATTCAATTAGTGCAGATGGCGAGGCGTCTTTAAGTCGATATTGACAACAACCTTCTGGGTTCTTTCCCCTATATTTCCCCTCCCATTCTGGCGGTTTCTCCCTCACTCATTACCAAGCAATCGAGTTAAATGCAATTGCGTTCTCGGTTCGCTTTCTTCGCTTGGCAAACGAAACCCAAAACGTTCCATTTTATTTTAATTGCTCAAGTGGAAAGAACGCGGAGACAATTGGAACTCTTTGAGGTTTGGGGCATCCAGTGATGTCTTCAATTTGTCGCAAATGAGCTGCAAACAGAAACAGTCGTTTTTGTTTGGCCAAGTAATTAGAGCCGGATTTTTTCGTTTAGATATCACAAATAGTAATTTAAAATGCTGTAGATTCCATTGTAAAAAATCGAAATAAATTAAATAAAATAGGAACTGAGAACTATGCCAAGTTAGAGTTAGTTAGCTTCAAGGATTTAGTTGGTCCTTAAACTGGCATCCAGCTGGGAGATTCCAAAGTTTATACACAGCTCAAAGTGACCATAAATAATAAAGATTTTATTGCCCAGCTTTGTCTTAATGGCATCCCTAAGACAAAGCAGTTTCCCCCGTATAAGCTGTAACATAAAAAACGGCTAACGACAGTTCTAATTATTTAACGGTTTGTCAGCCAGACACTTGGAATAAAAAATGAGAAGTTTTAATATTTTTGTAGATCGATTGAAGTATATTTCGGGGAGAAATAAATCACGATTAATAATAGCGCGTCAAATGGGTTTAGATTGCCATTCATAAAATAATAAGAGTTTCATACAATCCATTTTAACCCATAACCCATGAAAATATGGCCATGCAATCCGAAAACTGATTTAACTCCTTGTATATGTTATTTTCCCCCAAACTCGATTCGGCAGAATCCGTCAAATCAACGAAATTAATAACGCTTCATGTGCGTTCAATATATATTTTTACGAATCGCTGCCGCCTATTGTTTTTAGCCTGCTGTCTGTCAGCCCCAAATGGCATGGAGTTATCCTGTAAAATCCCTTTAAAATTTGCATAAACTGGCAGCGAGTGAAATCGGTTTAATGCCGGCAGGA
>JAEIIF010023727.1:0-13581 GCA_018874455.1 Drosophila trapezifrons | reverse complement strand
GTTGTTTCCCGGGACTATTAACATGCTGAAAGTGAAATTCCAAGCGAACCAGGAGTATGAGTTCCTTGAAAACTTCCGGCTGGTGCAGAATGCGTTATCCCAGGTCAAGGTGGACACTCAGATCCCTATGGCAGGACTGGTAAAAGGCCGACTAAACGACAATCTCGAGTTTGCCTCCTGGTTTAGGCGGTTCTTTGAGACCAACTATAGGAAGCCTTGCCGCCCCTACTACAACCCGGTGGCTGCCCGCGGGAACCAGCAGATCGGGCTGGGTCCTTTTCGGCTCCCCACACGCAGGGAGATGCAGACCATGCAGTGCCATCGCCGGTGTGTCAGCGTTTCCATTAACCGCCGGGATGTGGTTTCACAGCAGTCCCAAGTTGGATACCACATCGGAGAGGGTGACTTTTCATTCTTCACTCTTCCAAACGGTTCCTAACGGTTCTTAGCGGTTAATTTGATTTTTGTTTTACTAAATTTTTAAGTATTTACCATTTCTCTTGGGCCAAATATTTTGTGTAATATAAATCCATTGGTATCTTTTTAAAAACTTTTTAGCTTTGCGGGGAAATTAACTGGAAAAGCAGCTGCCAGTCTCAAAAATAGTATTTTTAGAAATTGCAGTGACAAGTTCTGGAAATAATTTAGCCATGGAATTCTCTAGGGTCGAAACACTCGCTCCTTTTGCCTTTACATATAATAAATTACTTACTCTTCTCCTCCTTCTCCATCTTAAACAACAAATACTCTAGAGGAAGTCGGCAAGTTCAGTAAAATAGTTTTAATTTCCACATAATCCAAATACTCTCCATATTTGTTGTATAATTTATTTATTAATAAGATTTATTTGTTTGTCTTTGTTCTTTTTGGTGATTATTTCGTACTCATACCCCGTAAAGCAAAAATATTTTTTAAATTAAGTAAAGAGCTCTTTTTGAAGGCAAACCTCACGTTCCACCCCCGAACTGTTTGCGTATTTCCATTTATTTTTTTTGCTAACGCATTTCAATTGTGCAGCATGTGTTTGGCATTTAGTTGAGTTTTTACTTTTACCAGGATGTAGAACAGCCCAGTTTCGTGTGTTGCTGGGCAATCGTGCGCTATAAATGGATATATATTCGTGTGTATATCTATCATGTGAACAATTTCCATGCGCCGCTTTAAGACCCGTCATAGGATTCTTTTTTTGCACCATCGACGACAGTTTGGTTATCCTTACAGTGCGCTAGTTTACCTATCGGCCATATCCATCGATAACCGCCCCAAAGCGATACCTGCAACCCGCAATCAATAAACAAATAAATCTGCGTTCCCGTTCCCATACAAATAAAGGCAGTGGAATATGGAAGTAAATTCAATACGATAAGTGGAGCATTTTGGAAACATTTTGGGAAGAAAAGTTTACAAATCATACGATTAGTTTTACTTTTAATTTAATTTTATAATAATATCTGATTTATCATATTTTATAAATAAAATGTAAACAATTAAAAAATACCTGAAAATGAAACCTGTTTGTATAAACAATTTTAATTTGAGAAATAACAAATTGGGTGTGTTGTTACATTCTTAAATAACATAAATCGCGTATTTTCTCTGTTTATATGATTAGATAACTAAAATAAGATTTAACACATATTTTTTCTTCAACTTAATTCTTAATAATATATACAAGGGATCTTCTATATTTTTGATCCAACATTTTTAAATGAATTATGATTATATCGTAATATGGTATTGCAAAAATTAAAGCATCAATGCAACTAAAGAGACCGTTTTAAATATTCTTTGAAAGTTATATGGTGATAATAATAATAATGTTTTAATGTAAACTTTCCTTCCAGAAAGATTAAATTATATTCCATGAAAATTACAAATCAAAATGTAATAAATCCCTTCAGCTATTTGCCTTATATTCAAGTGCTTACTGTATTTTACCGAGGGAAGAAGCACCACCTGGCAGCCTTGTTTGCATTTTTACCTTGCTATTAGATAAACAAAAAAACTGGAATAAAATTTGTTTGCCAGGTTAGGGTTAGGGCTTTTTCCCGGAATGAATATATACTTTTTTCCCCGTTTTTGTTTATTTTCTGTTGCATTGCATAAAATCCCAAGCGCTTGCATATTTGTTGGTCTTTTTTATGTTTTTGTTTATTTTCTATCTTTGTGTTGTTTTTCGGCTCTGCGAGAATTCGTAGCTTTCGGCAGTTGGTCACTTTTTTGCCCCGTTTGGGGTTCGTCCTCGTATTTGCTTGGGGGTTTTAATTTTGCTGGTCGTTCGAAAAAAGTTTTTTGCCAATTTGTTGCATTTTGTTGACAATCCATGTGACATGGCAGCCGACCTCCACACAGTACTCAAAGCCCTTCCTCAACTCCTTGGCCGTCTGGAGGGTCCGACCCTGCAGTTGTTGTTGACTTTGAGTAGCTGGCAAAGTTCGGTTCCGAAGTTGGTTAAACAGTGGGGCGTAGGTGAGTCCCTGGATCTGTGGATCCCGGGCGTGGCATGTCAGCAGCTCGGTTTTTGTTTTCCAAACTGGACGAGAGACTGGAGAGAGAGAGAGCTTCAATGTAGTCCTTTTCCCCAGCAACATTTGCTGACAAATTTTACGGTGCAGGTTTGTTCGGAGTCAGTGGGTCGCGGAAAAAGTACATTTTGTAGCTGACTTTTGGCTATAAGAAATGTTTTTGGGGGATTACTTTAGTTTTTGCTCTCATTTTTCCTTCTACAATAAATAGAGAACTTATTATTTTATAACTTTAATATTTTATAAATATTATGCATACGCAGTGTTGACTTTCTTGATTTAAATCGGTACATCACCTTGGATTAAATTCTGCAAATAAAGTATAAACAAAGGCATTGTTTTCTCCTCCTATATTATCGTTTATTTATTTGCCGACAACAAATTATTTATTCAAGGTTTCCTCCTTAATTTCCAAGTAAAGGCCTTAAGCTATTTCCCGAAATGCTTTCTAAATGGTTTAGCTTCCAGTTTCATAGCTCAACATTACCAGCAACAACCCTAATTAATCTCAATATTTTTAAGCCTCGATTTCAAGTGAAGTTTGAATCTTTTTTTTCCTTTTTAAGTAATGTGTTCAAATAACCTCGCTTTTCTCTTTTAAATTTCCTAGCAGAGTTCTCTTTAACAGCTCAGCAAGAGGCATCTAGTTTCCAGTTCATTCGCTAATTTACTACCGACATCCCCCTAATTAATCACCAATCTGGCGACCATAAAGGCTATGCAAATATCACGCATACGCCGTGGGCGCCAGGCAGAGCCATCTGTCGTCCATTTCTGGGTAGGCATTGAGGCGTGAAGCCAGAACTACCCACGTCACATTCCCATTCACATTCACAGCCACATCCACATCCACGTCCATGGACTAATGCCGCAGCAGCCGGCGGCAGAGAGAGAGAGATTTTCCGATTTGTGGGAATGACTTATGGACCACTTTTGGGTGCCACGAGGGGCAGGATGGGATAGACGAGGAGGTGTTTGGAGGTATATCCCTTTTAAGGCACCTTAATCATGGCAAGGAACTTTTGCCTCGGCACGAGTAGTTGGGTCCGGGGAGCCTTTTAGCTTTTTGTTTGTAATGAAAATTGACATGTCCTTCCTCGAATTGTTGCACTGACAGACGTGCCATAGTCCTGGGCTCTCAGGCTCTCTCTCTCGACTCCTCCTTGCTCTTAATGCTCTTCTTCGCCTCCGCATCCTGCCGCTTTAGTTTGCTTTTGTTTGGTCCCGACGCTTTGTCTTCGCGCTGTTCATTTACCGTGGGCCATTCACAAAAGGCCGAGGGCACGAATCTACCCTCTGTTGGCATATCCTTCAATGCAGCCCCGAGCAGGACTCCCCCAGCCTTATGGAGGCACCTTTGTGACGAAGATGTATCGGCCTGTTTGAATCTCGAGTTGTGAGCACACGAGCTCCGCCCCTCTATTCCCAACTTGTTGATGAATTAAAAATCAGCAAACAACGGGGCGAAATGCGCTTGCTAGGAACCCTGATGTGTGGAGGGTGGGGCGGATAACACAGGGCTTTAATGGATCATGGAAGTAATTGTGGGATTAATTTTAACATTCCACTACATCCGAGTGGTCTCGCATATATTGGGGCTCTCTGGATGGTTTGGTTAATGGAAAATCTGGGGGGATACCTGTATTTTGAAGGAGCTAATAATAAACATTCTTATTTCCCTGAATTCTTTGCTAATTTTAAAGCTTAAAAATAAAGGCATACAAGAATCAGAAAAATAAATAAAGAAACGGAATTTGCATTACAATATTAATAAGTTTACAATTACGTTTAAGTTAACATAATTTAATTTAAATGAATCTCCTAATATCTCTCTTTCAGATCACTTCCTTTTGAAATTATTTAATATTTGCTAATTCCTTGGACCTTGCGTTCGCAAGTTTTTTCACCTAATGAATCCAGAGTGGGGGGCTCATTAACCCATGCCCGGATCGCCGTCCTTTATGTCCTTTCAGCTCCCAGCATTATTATCTGCGTGTTATAAAGTTATCTGGCCGTCGCATCTCTTTCTCTTTGCTCGCTCTTCGGCCTGGGCGTCTGTGCTGCGGACAGTTCTCTTAATTGCTTGCCGCGTAATTAATTTAATTTCGAAAAACTTAAAACTGGCTCCAGATCCTGCCTCGCCTTGCCTTGTCTCCTGTCTCCTGCATAATTAAAACAAAGCATTGGCTTGCCCCGGCTTCTAATGAACTTTATTAAAGCAAAGCGTCCAAGAAAGAAAAACTTTTAAATAAAGTTTAAGGAGAGACAAAAAAATTAATATGCCAATTTGTGTTACTCTTTTTTTTCGCTTTTCTCCTCCAAATCCTTTGTTTTTTTTTTTTGTTGCTGTTGTTGGTGGTGGTATAACGGACCAAAATTTTATTACACGGTTCAGTTAACAAAGTCTGCTATTGATTTCCTCTCCGCCGGATAGGTGAAAAGAATCCCCGACAGCGCGGCAGCAACAAAGCATAAAAAAGAAAAGGTTTTTGGTTTTTAATAAAAATTAATTGAAAAGGAAATGGTTAAAAAAGTCTGCCAGCAAAGCGGGTTCGAGGGGAAATGTCTGAAAAGTTTGATTTTGGCTCATGATGATGGGATCCAACTTGTGGATTGGAGCGTGAGAGGCGAGCTATTAAATTGATTAATTGGTCGGCGTATTCTTAGCTATCCAGATTTAAGGTAAGAAAGAGTTTTAATTTAATTGCAATTTGAATAGGAACTATGTGAAGGTGAGAAAGGGATAATAAAATCCCATCAGAGGACAAAAAAAAATATAAAATAAATACATTCTCATATGACTTTGCCCTGCCAATCGGAGAATCACCTCAAAGCAAAGCCCAACTTTAACATAATTACATTGCGGAGCTTATGAGATGTACCTTTCGATGACACCTTTTGATGTGATTCCCCTGATGTTGCTGGCTGGACCTGCAGGAGCAGCAACTTCATAATTTCAGACAGCCTTCACTTCGGCTTTCGCATCCGTTTGCCGTCTGTCAATCCTGTCAAATCCTTTGCCACCGTTTGTCGCAGCAGCACTTACATCGGATTGCAGACGTCCCCTCTCAGGCAGCTCCTCGCTTTTATCAAAAATTAATATGACGAACTACTCAGACAAGGATCCACTTTTCCCCCTTCGTCCTTTTGACTTATCTGTCTGCGCTGTGTGGAATATTTCCACAAAGAGCATAAAGATTTGCTGGCGCCTTTCGCATTCAATTTTGCAAGGAAAATGTGTCGGGGGAAAAGGGGATATTCGTGCATGCAAAAGTTAGAGCGAGAATAGACAATGCCTGCCCTGTGTGTGCAGCGTTCTCATTAAGTCGTAGGACTCAGGCGCCTTGTCAAGTCAGCGTAATGAAGCGATAAGCTGCTGACATATTGCCAAGTGCAACCTCAATCCATACATAACCTCCTCAGTCCCTCAGCCCCGTAGCCTCCATACCGACCTCCCTGCTGGTGCAGCAATTACCAGACAAACAACAATAACAGTTTGCCATGCAAAAATCAACGTCGAAAGTTCAACTGTTTGCAAATAATTTGCAAAAATCGTTTGAGCTTTGACTTGCTGTCTCCCAGCTCTCTCTCTTTCTCCAGCCCCCTTTAACCCTCTACCGCCGGATAGTTCATCTGCAGCTATATTGTTTGACACACATACCTATAGACAGCTATATGTGTGTTCCTATATTGAGAGAAAAATCTGTACTCGAGTTAATATGGACTTGGATCAAGTTCAAGAAATATTGGCATTGGAAACTAAGAACAATAATTTTTAAATTGCATTATTCTATGTATTATGCTTGATTTTCCCATTCAAATATTTATTTTTATTTTTTCCGGTTGGTTCTGTATATAAATATTAATTTTTATATTGAACTTTTACTTTTTACTTGATTTTTTAAATAATTCCGAGGATTTTACATTAGATTCTCACCTCTCAAGCAAGTTTTATGAATTCTTTATTCAATCCTGATTTTTTTCAGTGCCTAAGCCACACACACATACGCATACTAAAAAGCAGAGAGGCAGAGTCTTATCGGCAGCTGAAAATACCGTTCGCGCTTTGCCTTCTTGTCCGACCTCGCCACGCAGCGCCAAGCATTTTGACTATGCCATATTTCACAATTGTACCAACAAATATCCAGACATATGGATGCATTCACATCAATGGTATAGCTATCTCTACACGCATATATGGATGCATACCCAAAGGCACAAAGCAATGCTGGGTAGCAAGGTATTGAAAGGGATGCCAAATAAATCATTTGAAGAGTCGAATCTGTGACGCTCTGGATTGATTTATATTTATAATTGTAATAGTATTCAGACGAAGGTGAAGTATTAAATAATATTATTATGTAGGCACATTTAGTTGTGTCTCCTTTGGAAATCTTTTTTAAGTTCTCTAGATAGTGTCGAAATATCTTTTAAAATTATGTTTGTGGTTCAGATTTGTCAGAGAGAATTCTTTAAAATTATTTTAATTGTTATTCTCCTAAGATAAAGTAAGCCTTAATATAATAAATTCCACCTCCAAGATATTTAATTAAGAAACCATGTTTCCTGCCTGCGGCTGAGTAAAGGGTAACGAGTAAGGGAAATTTTCCGGTTTTAACCGCCATGTTCTCGCATCGACTTGGCATTTTTGCATCAAAAAAGGATGCCTAAGGATCCCCCGCATCTTTTCAGCCTCAGTTCCAGATCCAGTTTCAGGTCGAGTTCGAGTTGCAGCTGCATCTCCGGCTTGTTTATGGCAGTGGCATGTACATATGACAGTTGCATTCAATCAATATGCAGGCAGACGCATCCCGATCCCCCCTTCCGCTCGTCGGGGACGGCGTGAGATTGGGCCTGATTCTGAGGGTCGGAGAAGGGTTTATGGGTTGTCGGATGATGTCGAATGTCGGAGGCAGCGCCTCGCTTCTATGCATTTCGAGCTGCATACTTTTGTGCTGGCGCCTGCGACTCGGATTGGCATTCGGAATCGCATTCATATTCACGTTTCGCATCGAACATTGCATATTGGTTTCGCAATGGATGGGAATATGGCATTTTTAAGGGACGGCCAAGCTAAAGGGATATTAAAACTTGGTGGGAATATAAAGGGATTAGCTAAATCTTACGTTATTCATTGTGATATTTTATAATACTTAGTGAATGGGTTTTCAGAATATCACAATTCTTCGTTGCTATTAAAAACAGATTCAAACCTTATGAATTTACTCATCTATCGTTTAATAAATCGATATAATTCATTATGTTATTATGTATGTGTAAACACCTCATTTTATATTGCGCGCCTTAGTGTGACCATTATTATATAAAATTACGATAAGTGCCCTATCGCATATTAACCGATAGATTTAAGCTAGATTTTTTAAGATTAAGGATACGGTCACTTGGTTTCGCGAAAAAGAACGATCAGCACTTGTATAGATCGAGAACAAACAAAATCATTCGAAATAAAATCAATCCGACGTTATTATATAAAAATAAATACATATGTTTTTAATTTTATAATTGTTTCTCAGTAATTAAAGTTATATCTGGCTTAAGAATAGTTATTCAGCACCACTGTTGCTCGAAGCAGGGCCATACTTTGCATTGTATGAGTATCTGGGGCTTCCTTCGGCTCCTTTGTCCTGGAATTTATCAATATGCATTCCGCCGGTGCGGCGTTGGCCTGGCGATTTTGCATACTTGTGAGCCATCTACAGCAGCGTTATTATTAATTTCCCGGGGTGCTCCTTTTTAAGGGTCCTTCGATGCCATCCATCCCCTTTCGTGTCGTGTGAAGCGTGTCCGTGCTTAATGTTTGTCCAGTGCCACACGCTTGTAATGTCTCCTTTTGGCTGATATCCTTGTTTCTCCGATATTTTTCTCTCTTTTTTTGCTCCTTTACGAACATTTTTTTTGTCCCTCTGGCCACTTGACATTGTGTCTCGCATTACCCCGCCCATCCGACACTTGTCACCTCTGGAATACAATAAAAGTAACACTTCAAATGCCAAGACACTCTCGGGGTCAAGGTGAAGTACAAGAAGTGCTCCTTCGTGTAGGACACGAAGAGGGGGAGCAGGATACCCAGCATTCCATGAGATTGTGGCAATATTTGAGGCTCCGAAATCATTTTCAAGGGAATTTTCGGATTTAATTGGAACTGGGAATTCCCGCAGGCGAAATCAAGCATTTTTTTTTCCCAGCGGACCGAAAAAGAAACAAGAAAGTTCTAAGGATTATTTCAATAAAAAGTGAAAATTCCTAAGAAACACTTATCGAGGAAAAATAAAAAGCACGAAAACAACTTATAAGCACTTAGAGGAGGTGTACGAGTTAAAGGTTTATCAAATTTTGTGTATTAAATGTGTTTTTTTACACTAGAGGAAGACTTTACTAACAGTTTAGTAGATATTAGCACTGTTAAAATAAAGAAAATAGATTAATATATATAGAAAATCAATAGAACTTCTGTAGATCAAATTAGGAATATATCATTGACTGTAAACAAATATAATTAAGTTGTTACTACTTCCTTTTCAGGTCAAATTTATTGCCTGTTTTAAATCATCTTTCCGTTTCCAAGTTCTAACCTTTGTGAGTCACTTAATTTTTGTAATTTACACTGCAATTAGTTAAGCATCAATCTATATACATTTCAAATTTCATTAACTTAACGGCTCAAGGACTGACATAACCCTTAACCCGATCTCCTACTTACCCTTCTTCTAACCCTATTGAAAACCCTGCCATTTCTCATCTCTGGCTTTCTTTTATTTGGCTGCGTTAAAAGCTTTTTTAAGCCGCTTTTATCAGGTCTTTTATGGAGACCCACCTCATTTCTCGGGTTACGTATAGTACAACTCTTTTGTTTACTCAGGCATCCCTCGAACCCCACTCCCCGTATGCCCCGCCCCGGCATACATGTCATTACAAACAAATGCCACATCCTCGGGCTGAGGCCATTTGAGGTCTATAAATAAAACCCAACAATGGGTCCCGTCTAACATATTTCCTACGCACCCACCCCCTTCGCCAGCCCGTATACCTCTTGGCCCAACCCTTAAGCCCCCTATTTCCCTGCAGCACGCGTTAACGTAAAAGATTAAATTCGTTACACGAGCAAAGCCCAAAATAAAAAAACAAGAGAGAACGATTTTAGACGAGGGCCTCGACTATGGGATGCCCGGTAATAGTTGGTACTTTAAAAAAAGGATGTTACAGACACAAATGGAAGTTATAAACTATCCTAGCTAACTAATTTTCTTTCTCTCTTCTTTTAAATTAGATTGTGGAACATTTTCGTATGAAAATATTAAGCACTTGTTCATCCTTTCCCACGAATTCAATATACCCTTGAACTTTACGAGTAGCGAGTATAAAAAAAACTGGTAAACATAATGTGCCACGCCTCCCCTTTGGGCTGAGATTCCTGGGAATTCTTTTCTTCTCGGTTGTGGGTGGAAAACTTTTCTCCTTCTCTCATAATTTTCTTCATATTGTTTCTTCTTCTTATTGTTTTTCCGCGTCAATTTCCTATTTGTATTTGTGACAATTTCTTTTCGCTTTGCGCCGTTTCCTTGGCTTTATTGCTTTTCTTTTACTTTCTATTACACTTGATTCTTTCTCACAGTTTTTCTTTATTATTTATTTTTGTATTTTTTTTGGGTTTTTTGTTTTTCTCATTTTCAATGAACTTTTGTTTGACTTTCCGACTTGCCTTGAGTTTTAGTTGCTTTTGTTGCTTATTTATATGTAGAAGTGTTTTTTGGGAAACAAAAGGTGAAAGTTTCAGATGCTATTTGCTCTGGAATCTTTTCGCTATATTTTCTCGTTTTTCTCCTTCTGCTTGGTAGCCTATTTGGGGTTTGAGTTGAGACTTTGATTGGCATTAAAAGTGTTATATGAGCTACGCATAAGTTTTAATAGCCTTGCGGGAGCCGTCATTGCCACAGACAGACAGCGACGACGACTGCGCTCAGTGGTGTATAATTTTGGCTTTTCTTCTGCCGATTTTCCATTTCCATTGCGAGCTGTCGTCTCGTTCTCGTAATTGCGTTCGCTTTCCCTTTTTCCTCAGCTATTGCAGCCCCTGCTCTCTCTGTGTGTGTGACAAAGTTTCGGTTTGATGCTTGGACTTTAGTGTCGGCCATAAAATACTTAGTCTCTGCGGGTGTGTGTGAGAGGACACTGAACAAAAACTATGATTGATTTAGGAACTATGTTGATTGATTACTTAAATTTAAGTATAAATTATTGTAGGATTGGTATTAATCGGAGAGTATCCCTGTTAACGATCGGCAAGATCTATTATTATTTTAGGTTTTGGCTAAAAAGGGCAAAGCAGAGTCGGTCACACTACACAAAAGGAGATGCTTGAGGGCAGTTGAAAGGGGTGAAATATAAAGATAAATAAAATAAGAGAAGTTAAAGTGTGTAAAATATTACGTATACGCAACGTGTTATTTTATAAGAGCTCCAGTTTATAAGTACATTTGTAGTTATCTAAATAAAGATTAATAAAACCCTACATTATATAAAAATGTATCCTAAATAATAAAAGGGTAAAAGGGGCATAAGAGCCCTGAACTGTATCAAAGTCAGAACTATATAAAATATTCACATTTTTGTCGAAGATCAGACTTACAATAATAGTATATAATGTGCAAGAAAAAATATATATTTTCATATATCATTTTTACATTGTTTCTCCAAGTTATAACTCTCAAAAAAGGTAACAAAAAAATTGCATACTTTTTCTCCCACTGTAGTAGTTGAATCTTGAATGGAAACGCTTGTTTTTACACTCTTTTCTTGATGTTTATTGTTATGCCATCGCCATCAAGCATCAGTCGTAGCTTCATCATCATCAGTGGAATTGTCATTGTCCTTGGCGGTATTCAATCAAAGCTCAAATAGCCAGGATTAGTAGGAGAATTCTGGTCGTGTACTTTGTGTACGATTTCATGTCCTTTTAATTGCTCCAGAATAGCTGATTTGATGGGGGTTTTGCAGTTATAGCCAGGTGATAAAAGCTGACGTAAATCAAATTCTATTAATTGATTAATCCCCAATGATTGAATTGGAAAAGGAATTGAATTGAATTGAGTTAGGAAATAATTTATTTGTAATTTAACCTAACGAGGAAGAAATGATCGAAGGTTAGGATTTTATTCATGTGATAGTATCCATATTATAGACTATTAAGAGAGTTCTACCCATACTGAGATATTTATAATTAAGCTTACCGTGTACAACATTCATTGTAGAATAGTTAGGATTGTAATCCATTTCGATTTATATATTATATTGCCTAAAATATAAAATTAAAGATTGCTTAATTAAAGAGTTTTCCAAATTTTGATAAATGGAACTCTCAATAATTTGTACTTCAAGTTATGAACATCTATTCCCCAAATAGAACGTTAAAACTCATTGCAAAGTAATTAAAAGAATACAAGATACAAATAAAATTACAACCAAATAATTTATATTTGCATATAAATATAAAAACCCCAAAAAAAAATCCACTCAAAAACTTTTAGGGAAATCCCAATGAAAGGACCCAAAAATACAGAAGTAAACTTTTCATATGACTTCAGCATTTCACACAATCAACAAATTTAGCTTTCATTGCTTTCTGCCAGGTACAATTTATCAGAAGTTTCATTTCAATTTCCCCAGATCCCCTGCCTGTCGTCCCTCGTCGTCCTGAACTATCCCTTACAGGCCTTAACCCAACTAAACAAGGAAAAACTTAAACGAGCAACAGCTTCGCATTAAGCAAACAATTTGCTTCTCATCGTCCTGGTTGCTTTTGTGGTTCAACCAAGCTGGGAAAGTATTTTGGATACCCTTTTATAAGGGACTATGCCCTTTATTGAGGATATTTATATATGACTATAAGCCAGATGAACTGATCTATAAGAATATTAATTAACTTCAATGGTAAAAATTACAAAAATGAAGTTTAAAAAAAGTATAACTATTTATATTTATTTAATATATGTAGTAGATAGGAGACCATAAACTCCACTCAGTTTTAATCACATTTTACTAAAGCATTAAATATTATAAAAAAAATTATTATTAAAGCATGTCTTTAGTCTTAGTTTAAGCCTGCATACTTACACACTTTAGAGAATTAAACTTTAATATCTACTTATTAAAGTAAATAGTTACTCAAAAAAGCATTACCTTCTTCGGCGTTCTCTTACCAACATTTTTCAAGTTCTGTTGTCTTGTTTGAAAATTTAACCACAGCAGAACGAAATCTCACTTTGAATATTTCATGAGTTAAGTTTCCATTTCATTGTTTCCACAAAATTGTCTTCACTGCTCTTTCCGTGGCCTTTGCTCAATGCTCAATGCGTTGCTTCAAATTGTTTTCGCTGCTTGTTTTTGCAAAGGATGGGAAAATATTACTGCGAATTTCAAATGCAATTTGCTGCACTTTAAAGTTGTCCTTTTTCAACCCCCCATCTCACCCTTTTCCTTAGCAAGCAGGACCTCTGTGCAGTTTTTTATATTGTTTGTTTTGCCACTGCAGACACGTACGACAAGGAAGAGGAGCTCTCGAATGAAGTTGAGACACATGGCTGGCGAAGAAGTTTGCCATTTCTGCATTTTCCTGCTATTTTCCTCCTGCTGCTTTTCTCTTCTGGGTATTTTTCTTTTATTATATGATTGCCATAAGTTTTTGTCGCGCTTGCTTTGCTTTGTGATGATGTGATTGCAAATATATAAACACGTTTAATGGCTCGAAATCTAATGGCTGTTGGCTTAGAGTTTTTACCATTTATGCCAATTGAGCGTTAGGGGAAAAAGAGTTGGAAGGTTTATGATGTACAAAAATGTATCTCTCTATTTCAGGTATTATTTATATTTTAAATCATAAATCATTAACATTTATTCTTATTATCAGAAGTATTTCTTAAGATACTAATAGTGTCATGACACAGGGCACAAGTTTTCATTAATTAGTGGTTTCATTAGCACCTTGAAAGAGACAACTATATGTGTTTTTCGGTACGGATTTTTTTCGTAGTGCGACTAC
>JAEIIF010023706.1:0-12750 GCA_018874455.1 Drosophila trapezifrons | reverse complement strand
TCACTGCGTTGCAAATATCATGGCAAAATTATAATACCCTCTGCAAGGGTATAAAAATCCCAAAAATTCATTTACTTTATGAAAATGCTTTAAAATGCTTTATATAACCAATATCTCTTATTATAATTACTAAATTAAATGCTCAAATGTTAATACTACTGATATATCTTACTATAATATTTTTTGTAATATATTTCACAAACTGAATAATATTTTATAAAAAACCCCCAAAGAATGTCCAGCCAATAAACTAATGTTTTCATTAGCTACTTGTGCCAACCCCGTATAGGCCCTTAGGGGATGGCTGGCATTTCAGATCCATATCTTGGTGTATTGACAGCACTTCGGCGATGAGATTACGAGATCATCATGCCTCCGACGAATCATCGTCAATCACTTCCATATCAGCGGCTTAAGTAGTTCATTAGAAACCATTAGAATGAAGACCCGGGGCAGAGATTATAGACGCCGTCTCCTTTTCTTCTCCCGAAGCCTGGTGACCGGGGCCCGGGGCCCGCAATGAAAAGGCACTTGAACGGCGATTCCCTCACCTTCTCTCTCGCTCCCAAAGACACGGGCCCATTGTCAAGCCAATAAAACTGGTCAGCTCTCAGGCCGATTCCCATTCCAAGTCTTATTCCCATTCCCATCGGACAGATACTTATCTTTTTTGGGGACCGGGGGGCGCTTGTACTTGGGAGTGTAAGTGTAAGTAAAAGTAAATTAGATAAACGCCGGGAACGAACAATCATGCCACACAGTATATATAGTCTACTGGCCTCTCTCTCCCGCCTTCTTGGAGCGTTAAAATGAATCTTAATTGAACCAAAAAAAAAAAAAACAGTCGACGGCGATGAACGATCAAAGCGGGATCGCCGCCCCTCCGATCGGTGGAGGAAATATGCCTGGTCAGAGCTCAATGAAATTGACAAATGTTTGGACAAATAGACAAACCAAACGATAGATTTTCCTCTGTTGTTTTTGTAATTAGCTTGTGCAAATATTGGATAGCCATAGCCGGTCAGGTAAGGTAAGAGTTTACTCCTGGTATCTTAAGGGTTTTGGGTCAAAAGTTGTAGCTAAAAAATGTTTTTGCCTCATAGTGCGAGGAGTGCCTTGCCCTTTCGGGAATTTCTGTGTGTCTTGAGCCTGGGAGAGCAAGGGAAAAAAGGTAAATAACAAACAGCTAGAGTTGTAGACAAGTGGAAAGGTGAGTTCCCTACACTGAGGGAATATTGGGGTGACTAATAATTAATAGGTAACTTTTCGACATACAAATATACTTGAAGACTAAATCATGAAACTGATTAAATAAGTCTTGGTTTTGTGGTCTTTATGTTAAAATTGATTTGTTTTCGAGGAACATTTTTTGTGGTTTTCAGCTTAGAATTCCCAACTCATAATTCGGGAAGCTTTGGCACTATAAGCTTATAGTTATTCGATTAAGCCTTGGATTAATAAAAGGCCAGAAAATGCGTTTAAATTATAAATATGTTTGCAAATATATTTTTTGGTAGCGCCGCTTTCGTAGAGTAAGTGTGACCAATCGGCGTTTGTGCTAGAATGTGTCCATAAAATAGTGTTGCCACCTTCATGTTTTATAAACTAAACTCTCAAAAATGCATTATATTTTAGCGAAAAGTTATAAGGTCTTTATAGAAAACTACTTAATAAGATAAAATTAAGGAAAAAATTTTTAAAATATAAAGTTTTAAGGTTTATAATTGTCTGATTTAAGTAAATTCTAAGACAACTGTGCCTTTAATCATTTCCTTTTAAACCTAACTAAATTCTACCAGATAAAATTAATATATTCTCCTTCAGAACCTTACAATATTTTCTCGCTGTGCACCCGGATGGATAAGCCGACGAGAGAAAAAAGTGTCTGCGAGATTGAAAGACTGACTGATGGATGGACCGAGCGAGCAAACAAGGAAAAACCTCGGCAAACCAAACCGTGGTTTATCTGAGGGGAAAAAGATAAACTAAGTGCCCGGCGAGTGCGCGGTAGCTGGGACAAGTGACTAGCCCAGAGAGGGGCACGTACCTCCCTGGCCGCCAATTAGCCACGGAGCACGGATCACGGAGCACAGAGCACGGATCTCGGAGCAATTCCAGCTGACAAGTTGTCGCCATAATTAATGAAGTGTTGTCTATATATTGTGACGGCGATCAATTGGCGACAAATCGCCCTTCGAACATGCAACATGTTGCAAGCTTGCCACTGGCTGCGCACGCATTTCGGGCCTTCGCCTTCAACCACGACCGCGTTTGCCTATCAGAACGGCCACCAAGGAGGCAGCCAGCAGCAGCAGCCGCAACAGCAGCAGCAGCAGCAACACCATCGGCAGCAGCAACACACGAAGCCTCGCCGCCTGTCGATGATTCAGTCGAGTGCCGAACGAGCTGATGGACGCACGTGTGGCGCGGAGCAAACGCATTCTGATTTGAGATTCCGAAAAACTCCCGCAAATCAAAGTTGGGAAAGTGTGAAAAACTGTTCGCATCCGGAAGGGCTTTAAAAGAAAATTAAAAAAAGAAAGATATATATATTTATATATATTCCCGAAGTGTGATCCCGTCCGCGATCTGTACTCAGTGCTTATGGCGAGTGGCCGGCCGGCCGGCCCACGAGAAATAAAATAAATGCGTGGCGGCAACCTTTCATGTGCATCAGAAACATCGGAAAACCCCTAAAGTTAAGCTGCCCAGATGGATGGATCGGCGGTGTAAAGAGGCACTGGCGACGGCGTCGCTGGCGGTGAATGCAACACGGCAACACGGCCATTGCAACTGCAGCAGCAGCAGCAACATCGAAACTCGTTTCGTTACCTTTTGATACGCTCGATCGTCGGTGGGGCAAACGAAAAGAAAAATAGTGCCCGGGATTGATCGCCTTTTGATCTAGCGCTCTTCGATCGGGGATCGCAGGTCGGTGGTCTGCGGCATTCCCAGGAACAAAGGCGAAGGAGAACACATCACCAAAAAACGCACATCGCTAAAGCAAATAAATCATTTTCTGCCGTTGAAATAACACCTGAAATCAAACGTTTGAAGTGCCAATGTGAGAATACAAAAAATTAACCAATCCAATCCACTAACAAGCAAGAAAAACAAAAAATGTAGAGTCCCGGAGAGAGCCAAGTGGAAATCAAACGAAAAGTATTAAGCAGTCCAAAATAAGTTACAGAAAAAACAAAACAAAATTCATGCAACTATCAAAATACATAATCTCAAGCAAATATAAAAAAGCATAGAATAGAATTTTAAACAATTTTTATACGGCAACTTAACAATTTTCTATTAACCGAAACAATTTTGACAAATCGTATAATTAATTATAACTCTAAAGTAATAAATATTGTACGAAGTAGAACCCTAGCATATAGTAATTTATTAACTACACAAGTACTTACCACACCAAGCATCCACGATATATCACGCCAAAAAGTAGACTATAGAAAACGCATTTAGAAAAATCAACAATTCAACAATTCAACAACCACCGCAGCTTCAACAACAAATATTCAAGACAGCATATAAAATCAATTAAAATGCCATCGACAATGGGAGTATTTGTGCTAGTGTTCCTCATTCACCTGAGTCTCGGCCAGGTGCGGAACGAGGATCAGCTGCTGATGATTGGCCAAAATGGCGACCTCGACAGCAGCAATCCTGCCATACACCACCAGCAACATCAGCAACACCAGCAACATCAGCTGCAACATCAGGGCAGCCACAATCTGAACAATGCGAATATGAACAGCACCATTCTGAACACTTTGATGGGGAGCAATGGAGCTAGTCAGGTGGGGCAGAGCTCCCCCGGTGGCGGATCCATGATCAATCAACTGGGCAGCAGCACATCGAGTGCTCCATCGGTCATCGGCGGTGGAGTGGCGTCGGTTGGAGGCCCCTGGCATTCGGGAGTGGGACTCGGCGGAGGAGTTCCTGGCAACGGAATGGGCTTGCCGCCGCCTCACAATCACGGCGGAAATATGGGCTCACATCCCCATGGACATGCACTGGCCGGCCTGGCCAACTTGGGAATTATAGTGCCCGGTGGCAAGGGATTACCTGGAAATCTCGGATACGGCAGTACCATGCTGGGCGTAGGAGCAGCCGGAGCCGGAGCTGGAGGCCTGGGAATGGGTATGGGACTCCCGTCCAGCACCAGCAACATGGATATGCAGCAGAGCCATTACAAGTGAGTCAGTCTACACCCCAGTCTACATTCCCCATCTGCGAAAAACCATCTTAATTGAACTGAAATCTTATCAATTGATGGAGATCTTTCAGTCAAGCCATCAAATTGTTTTGTCCTACGAACATTTCTGCACTCGCGGCATTTTATGGTCGCTTTCAGATGGCTTTTTGTGGCCCCAACTCCAGTTAAGCGAACAATCAGCGTTTACAATTAATATCTGTGTCTGCAATTATTAAAACATGCCCTCATGCTCGAGTCTAACCCACGAAGTGAACTCTGATTCGGTCGATTCTGATTTCTCGAACGAGCAGCATCACCCTTCGTGAACTTTGATTACATAAAAATCAAGGGCTTGTGGCTAGAGTAAGTCCGATGTTGGTAATTAGGTAAATTGAAGGGCCTTGAACAGCTAGGAAGGCGGAAGGTGGTTTTAATTAAAACTTAATTACATTCGAAATATTTGGAAGATTCTTTGGCGTATGAAAATTAAGGTGCGCACTTAGTAAAAAGTATAAACAGTTTTTCATAATAATATTTGAGTTTGTTCTGCTTTTTTCTGTTACATTATTAGTTAAACTTTTATTGGGAATTTCACATTTACATTTGGAAAATGAAAAGGCAATCCCTAAAAAGTTATAAACAAGTTTGAGAAATTGCTCATTAAAAGCAACAAACGTATACAAAATTTTCTCCGTAGAACTATCTAGACTAAAATAAAAGAAAACCCAGCCACTTTATAATCTCTTCTTATTCCCAGACATTATAGAGTAGACACTTCCTGGTCTTCCACAAATCGATCGAAGATCTTAGCTTTTGATCTGAGCAAGTTAGTTGCCGAATAAATAAATACCAAGCGGAATGTGCAACAGTCGGCAGCATGAAGCCCCTTTCACTGGCGATCTCCCCGAGCGGCTAATCAGCTGCAATGCAACATAAATATAAATCCAAGGCAGACGCTGTGGTGAGGGTCCAGTCCGGGCTTAAACAATAAAGTAAAATTATTTATATTTGCGCTTTGTTTGCGGCTGGTGCTGATGGTGCTGCTCCTTTGCCTTTCAGCCTGCGTTTGCTTTATTCTGCGGCTGTCAGCCAAAACATTCTGAATGGGGGTGCTGCAGTTGTGGGGGTTTGTCGGTTGCCGGTTGTCAAAATGCTGCTAGCCGCCTTTTTTATGATTATTAGCAGATGCGAACGGCGGCGGTGGCGGAGCGTAAATTTTACTTACACTTCACCATTAATTTGCCCACTGACAGGGGAGCAGCAGCGGCCCTGGCAGAGGCAGCAGCAGGGACGGGGTGCAAGGAACGAGGGAAGGGGCTAACCGGCAGGGCCACCAGTTATTATTTGTCATTACAAAACCACCCAACAAAAGGGGAAAACCCCATAATATCCTTGCCACAGGAGGGATGAGATTCTACACTGACAAACTGTTAATGGAACGAGGAACTTGTTACTAAGTTTTTTACATTAGTAAAAATATTTAAATAATCATTTTTTGCATACTAAAAACATGCTTTAAATAAAGAAGCATTAATTTCAAATTAAGAACACATAATTATATAGTTTTCGGTTTATTTTGATTTTTTTTGATTATGGAATCAGTTTGAAGTATCTTTAAACTGCAAGATATATTTTTGTTTTATTATTTAAAAACACTTTGCTGATAAATTTGGATTTTATTTAAAGCTAGAATTTCAATCGGTTTATTATTGATTTTAAATAATATAGGAAAGTTAACTGATGATGGTCACGTTGGTAGTGACCGAAACGCGCTATATAATAAATATATGTGTGTGATCTTGGCATATAATCGAGTCTTGACTTACGTTTGAGAAGTTAAGCCTCCTCCCTAACAAAAATAAGGTGGCTTAACATAAATTCGGACTGTTTAAGAACAGATTGTTAAGAGTAAGCTTCCAAGTTTCTTCAAACTAATTAATATAAATTTAAAACTCCTCCCACTTTCATCGTACTTTCGCTTAGTGTACGTTTGAAGCCTCCTCCGCAATTGGCAATTCTTTTTATTAAGCAAAACTCTGGCGGGGGCGAAGGCTCCACTTGGCGCACTTGCCGGGGTAGAAAGTGTTTCACTTATTTTGCCCTGCCGCTCTTTGTATTTATTTCCTTGCGAGGCACATGGACTGACCCAACTGACTAGACGACAGAAATCGATAGACAGGGGATCCCATCCGGACACCATCCACGTCTCCAGTTCCTCCTGGTTCCGGAGCCCGAGCCCTGAATGGGAATGGGACCCAGCCGGTGTCCATTTGGACGCGCTGCTTGATTACAATTAATCGGCTTATTTTGCTTTTTGCCATTCAACTGGATTGGATGGTAATGCGTGTGTGTGAGTGTGTGTCTTCGCAATTACCCCTAATACCCCCCTCCCCCGGAGCAGGTGGAGTGCAAAGTGCGACTTTATTGATTCGAAATGTCAGCACGAATCGCAAAAGTCAAATCAACACTCAAAGTTGCGCAAGACCAATAGAGTATTAATTTTGAAGGCAAGAAGTTGGCTTATTGCATTTGCGGTCTAATGAAGTTGCTTTCAAAAGGCTTCATTAGGTAATGCAAATTATTCCTGAAATGTATTAGGAGCTGCATTATAAATACATAATAGATTTTAGTTTAAACATTTTAATCTATACTGGTTTGAGCTATGTAGTTCTCAAGAGTAGACTGTAATTCCTTTTAATTTAGGAGAAAAGCCTTATATTTTTAGAGCATTTTCTTAGAAGGAAATATGTACATAAATTATCTCATATTCCTAAAAAATAAATAAATGGAGCATGGCAAATTTTAAAGGTCTCTACTTCTTTTAAGGCTTAAAATTCTTGTTAAGTTCTGTTCCAGACATCTGGTTCTGACCCATATTTCTAATTGCAAAAATATATTTTAGCCAATACTTAAACACTCTATAAAGTAAAAGTAAAAAGGAAGTTTTCCTCATTTAAATTAAGCCTCTGCCAAAAGTTTAGCAGGCAAATATATATTTATTTTCTAATTTAATCGCTTTATACACATCTAAATCTTTGATTATTATTTAAGTTACTTATAATAATTATTTAAGCCCATTGAAAAGCCCCTTCAACACCTGCCGAAACCGATTTGCTAATATGGCAATTCGCAGGGCTAACCCTTCAGCGAAATCTCAACTCGACGCGACTCCGAACTCAATTTGCCCGATCCAGTGCGAAATCGAGATGCGAAGGGCCAGGGAACACAATCAATATACAAAATAATACAAAACGCTGATTAGGGGATGTAATGAAAATTTAATAATTGCCGTCAGGGGGCACTCGATGATGAAGTTCCCTCCGACTCAAGGAAGCAAAAGGCTGGCGCAATTAATCTCCCATGTCAGGGTTGATCTGGCAATGGGAGAGTAATACAAGAACCAGAAATGCCCGAATGAGGAAGCCACGGGGTTGGTTTCAATTTCAGCATTTTGACGGGGCCCCGAAAGCAAAAGGCAAATAATGTAATAATGTTTGACAGTCTGCGTCTCCGTTCCTGTCGTCATTGTTGTTTTGCTTAACAGACATTTATGACATTATACGGCGCAGAATTATGTTGTTACAACCCCCCCGGAATCCGGGTCTGAGAGCGAATCCGTAACCCAGACTGTCTTTGTCCTTCTGTGATTTCATTTGCCTCGCAAGCGGCAAAAATCTGGTTAATTGTGCGTAAGACAAAGTCCCTTCCCTTGCCCTCCTCGCTCCCGTTGCTCCCTTTGGCAACTCCCAAAGTTAAATATTTGTCAAGGAGTAATTAAAACTTACTTACCGTTTCCTTGGCTGCCTCTCAGCCTCACCTCAACCTCCCCTTTGTGCTCGCCGGCTTTCATGTCCTCCTTACTTCATTGGACAACTTCATGTTAACAACTGCGAGTGCAAGTTTCCATTGTTGCGGATGGATGCCAAACTTTCCGACTATATCATCTCTCGGTGGAAAGGAGTTGAGAGCAGGGAGCTGCTTCCCCTGGCGGAAGCATAAAAATGTTAATTTCCAAGACACAAGAAAAGCCTTTGTTTTGGCCGCAAATTATGGTCAAGTCCTGGTTGTTTTCTTTTTTCCTCTTCGGGGGCTTCCCCTCTCAGCACTGGCGGCGATGACGATAACGATAACGATTATGGCCAAAGTTTTGTTTTTTATTCTCGCCGCAAAATTAAAAATATCCAGGGAAAACCCGCGACGACTACGACTGCAGTTGGCATCGCCATGTGGCACCACCCGAAATTTATTTGTCTCAATACGACGACAATGGAAATGCGGACGGGTCTCGAGGTTGAGATTTGGTAATGGCCCGGAGATTGGAGGGCGTAGATTTCGGGGATAAGGAGCAGCAGCTGGTCGACTTCTGGATCTTTGTAAAATTCGGGCATTAACTTCTTACTCCCAACGTATTTTCTTTATTTATTTTTGGCTTGTCAATAAATGTCAGAAATATTAAAAATTCCAAGTTTATTCTTGGTTGAACTTTCCATGTACTTACCTAGAATTTATGGGAAAAGAATAATGAATTAGCAGGGTTATTTATTTCTTAGATTTATTTATCTATTTATTAAATTGAATTTAAAAATATTTATATTTTATAGAGACAGAAAATATATATATTTTTGACCCCATAAAATAATGTTAGATATTTTATGGCTGCCACACACAGACTGCATTCCTTGAGGTAATGTTTCATCGGCAGAAATTTTAATTCCCAAAAATTCCATTGTCTGATGAGCCCATATATCAGCAATCCAATAGAGAATACCGCATGCGAATAATTTTTCAATGATTACCTCAATAAATAACTCTTGCAAACGTCTATGGAATATTCCCTGAATGATCTTTCGATCTGCTTTTCCGTCTTTTGCTCTCGGTTAAAGCATTTCCACTTCGTTGTTTATGGAATCTATATTTTCCCGGGGGAGTTTTCTCTAGTAATTTTACTGCCAACAATTTGCCTGCCATTCGCCATTTGAACTTTTTAATTTTGTCGTTTTGATGGCTGCGTTTTATGAGGCCGTTGTCTCTCAACTTGGACTTCTCGACATCTTTTTATTCCTTCGACTCTGACTCTGACTCTGACTCCGACTCCTGATGGCATTTCCGTTGCTGTGGTTTTTTGTCTCTTAATGATAAACTGGGGTTCAGTTTTTTATTTTTATTTCTCTGTGAATAAGTTTTCCCCCGTTTTTTGGGTAAATTCTTTCATTCCGAATGTCCTTTTGTTGAGATGAAAAGCGGGGCAAAAGGAAAAGCTAAAGCTGTGCCATAAAAGTTTAAACAAAAAGCAGCTGCCAGACGAGGGCGAGCACAAAAGCGGAGATCGACTCATAAATTGGCCATGATGGAACTGAAACTGAAACTCAAACTGGGACTGGAACTCGGACGGGAACCCAATAAAAGTCTCAATCGGTGAGGAACCGAAAAGAAACTGCATTTCCGAGGGTTGCAACTGCTGCAACAATAGAGGATGGAGGATGCTGTCGATACGTTTTCCCATGACATAAAAACGCATTTTCATGTAATCATCGGAAAGTGCGTAAAGAAAATCACCCAAATGACTTAAACAAATCAGGCGGCGGCAGCTCGATGCCGAATACAAAAAGCAATTCAAGCGTGAAGCCTAAAATCAAACAACAAAACACATTTTTAAAGGTGTAAAAAGTAAGACAAACGCCGGAGAGCAGATGCAGATACAGATACGAATGCAGATGAACACTTGAAAAAATGTTACAATGAATTTAGGAACGTTTTGTGAGAAAAGGTTTCCCTAAAGAAAATTTTACAAATAAGTGAGAGTTGAAAAATATTTGCTTCGAATTTCTGATGATAAAAATCTCTTTAGAAAATGTTAAACTGTTAATTTAGCTCATTGCGCTAACCATCTATTATAGTTTTTAAGATCTATATTTTTTACAAGAACTTAGCTCAGTTAAAAACTTCATTTAAGTGCAATAATGTATAGATTTTCTTTCAGTGCATTTACAAAGGCTGTTTTAGATGGCAGCCAAGTGCAATATGCGGTTGATTCTGCTCTCCGCTGCCACGCTTTTATTTCATTTCTTGGAGTTTGCCGTGTTTTCGTCGTGTGTCTAAAAGCGTGATGGCTTTTCGAGTTGCCTTTGATCTCCGTGTATGCCTATCCCTACCCCTAAACCCCTCTGCCTTCCCGACCATCGTTTTGGCCATCTTTTTAACTGTCTCTGTTTCTGTCTCTGGACCAAAGTTTTCCCCATTTTATCCCCCCGTTTGGCAGCGCATTGAGGAAGTTGCATCAAAGACAAACAACGAATTTCCACACAGCATCGATGTAGACACGGATAGGGACCCGCAGTTGGGACCTTGAAGTTTTGTGGACCTTGAGGCACGCACCCCGCACATCAAAGCGTTTCGGGGGAGAGATCAAAGGGGGGTCGAGGGCGTTTTGCGTTTGCCACACGCAGTTTGCGACTCGCCTCCCAATTGCAGTCACATATCGTAATCCTCGACAGAAACCCACTCCACTTGCACACACACATCCTGCTTAAACGGTTTAACCTACAAAGCGTTGACGTTTCTGTTTACTTAACCCTTTGGCTCCGGTTATGATTACTTTCGCAAGCGACTTGAGAGCGGGCTGTGGGGATTTCTGTTTTCATACGAAAATATTTGTAATAGAATGTATTGGGGAGTTGGAGCATAATTGCATTGGAAAGGCAGGATGGGAAATGCCTATAAAAGCAAACGTTAATTAATGGGATAATTCAATTAAAGCGAGTTATGGTTTCCTTCTATGAAATTGCAAAATATTCCTATACTTCGGATATAAGCAGAATATTAATAATGATATTAATACTGAATAGAAGATGATCAAAATATATTTAAAATTTATGATTAGGGTTTAAATAAACTGTACAAATTTCTTTAGCATTATATTCTCTTAAAGATATTATTATATTTGAAATTTTCGTAAAGAACTCAGAGCCTCTATGAACTCTCGAAATAATGCTCAACCATTCTAAAACATTCGGATCCTCTGTTCTCCTTCAAGCGGTGAAGTTAAATTAAAGTCAAACCCACTTAAAAGACGAATTCTTATTTAAGTTAAAAATACTGACCTCATATTTAACATTTAATTATTTTAATTTATAATATTTAGTTTCATTCTCTTCAAGAAATAATGCATTTTAAAGGGTATACCTTATGCGTTACCTCTGCCAGGCTTTAGATCTTTTCTCCCTCGGATTGTCACCGAAAAAATGTTGCTGCAACCTGTCCCCGCAGCAACATGTTGCCCGCCTGCCGGCATCCGATGCACTTTTCCCCGCTTTTCCCGGCGTTTTTCTGCTTTCCCAGCCAGGCAAGGTGAGGTGAAATAAGACAAGACGGCTGGCTGGCTGGGCTTTGATGTTGTTGCGCCTGCTGCGCGGTTGCTGTTGACATAATTGGAGTTTTGGATGGTTGGTTCCTGGCCGGGATTGTTGGGTTGCCGGGTTGCTGGGTTGCCGTGTTGCTGGGCCGCTGGCCTGGCACTCATTCACTTTGCGGTACTTTAAGAGGCCCGGCACATAATTTGCGCAAATTAGCGACGAGAGTCATGGCATGCCGTCAAACGTCGTCGTTGGCGGGGTCTTTAAGCCTAATTGATGCTCCTCCGGCTTCGGGCCAACTTCAGGCCAAATACTCGTAGCTCAAGCCTGTGCCGCCGCCCCGGGTTTATTTGCTTTCATCTCGAATGGGTGCTCCAGAGGTGTGACCAAGTGGGAACCGCTTGATGCACTTGCCGGCGAGTGGAGTCGTAGGTGTTAATGGGCATTTCTCCACCCTCCTTCCCACCGAGATCGATATAAATTGGCAATCTGACCCTGAACGGACATATAAAGCTATATACCGACAAAGGGAAAGGCGGCGACATGAAAACGAAACAAAAGCCAGAAAAATCAGACAACCGAAAACTGTTATGGAAATGAGGAGTATCTGGAGAGAAGAGAAAAAAAAAACATCAGGAGCTGTGTAAAGAAGCCGCCGACAGCAGCGACATCTTCATTGAATGCTACCCCGAAAAATAAACATGTTTGTTATTTTAATTCAATTTGAGGTTGCTCTGAGGGGAAAACGAAATGGATATGCTGCCTCCGAGGCAGGGAGAGTAATCTGTGGGCTGTAGGCAGAGAGGTTGGTTAGTCATCGGAAAAAGAGGCTGGGAAAACGGAAAGTGAGTAATCAGAACTGTGAGAAAATCAGTTAAAATAATTTATTAACTTCAGAATACAAAAACTCAGAGGCTTCCTGTCAATATTTGGCGGTCAGATAAAGTTCCGTTTAAGAAAATTTGGTTCTCTATCGTGTAAAGAGCTAATTTTAGCAGGGACCCAGACTGCCTGTCAAATATTTTCTGGCTCGGCAAAAGAACAGCTGATTTCCGATAGTCAAGTGTAAAAGAAGAAGAGATGTACAGAAGTATTGAGTGGTTTCGATAACCAAAGCAACCATGTGGTTGCGCCTTAAACCCAATTCACACTGCAGACCATCTACCGTCGACCGTCGACCGTCCATGATGG
>JAEIIF010023653.1:0-17220 GCA_018874455.1 Drosophila trapezifrons | reverse complement strand
CCCAAACGTTTGTGCTTTACAATAAAAGGCAATTTAAAATCCCGACACAAAAACCAACATATTTTTTTTATTTTTATATAATAGCTTTTTTAGTTTTCTCCGGGTATAATAACAAATAAAAAGAAAAACAAAAAATTAAAATATATAAAAAGTGTCGAGCGCGGCGAAGGCTACAACAGCTTGCAACAGCAGCGTCTTAGGGCGGTGTCTTACAATTCTAGCCTTATTGCTAATATCTTCCATGTTTATTATCCGATTATACTAAAATTTTCAGAAAACGTCCGAAGTAGCCTATTCATTTATTTTATCTATTTTCCTTTAGGCGGAAATCACGAATATAGCTTATTTAACGTTTTTTATAGAGGCGGAAACACTTCCCCCAAACGTCTAGTCACAACGATACAACCCTGCAAGGTACAATAAAAATACCAATAATTTTTTTGTAAGCTATTAATTTTGTAATTCTATTTATAACTCAAAATTGGGATTCCGATTGGTCGTATCCATCCAATTTCACATTTGGCGTAGGACAGAATGGCGGCGACTGATTTGGCAGCCGTGGATGGAATTGGTTTTGAGGCAGAATAAAGGGACGAGTAAAATCCTGAACAGACCCCATCAATTGTCGCTGGATCGGATTTCCACATAGACAGCCTGTTCGTCCACAGTTGAATTGTTGATGTGCTCTCAAGACCTGAATGATTTCTGGTCCCAGAGGAGGCGGCTGGAAGTCCGAATCCATGCGAATAATGTTGTACTTGTTAATGGTCTGATCGTAAAATCCCTCGGGCAGTTCTTTTATTTTCTCCCACACGGGCTCCGGGTCATAGCCAGGGTTTGGGAACGGAATTGGGTGATATGGACGTTGTCCTGACTGCATGTGACGCTGCTGATAACCAGGAGCTGGCGCAAAAGTCGGCGACTCGTCAGTCCTCCAATGATCTCTAGGATCTATTAAGTAATTTTCTTCGAAGGGGTTTCCATTCTGAGGAACTCGGTCTAAGGATCGCTGGTAATTACGTGACTGTGCTGGGACTTCAATTGGAGGAACCCCCGTGTAATGTTGACGATGGAAGCTACAGGGCGGTCTTCCGCATGTCTCGAGTAGATTATCCTTCTTGCAGGTGGTCCTTATCGCGAGGAGTACGGTGTTCTCAGTGTCCCTGTCTTGATTCCTAATTCTCGTACTCTCTTTGCTGCGAAGGCGTCGTGGAGGCATCAGGGTGACGGTCTCCAAAGTTTCCACATCAGTCGTGGCCTCGGACTCGATGGTCTTGCTAAGGCTACTGGTTGGCTTACAGGGCACCACAAACCCGGAGTGTTGAGCATGTTCCGTCGAGGTTACAACTGTATCCTTTGAGGTGAGTCCCGAGAATTCTGATGTCTGACTTCCTGAATTATCTCGATTTACCATATAACATCTGCAATCAGATCGGCAAAGCGATATCTGTGAATTACCCCCAAGTTTTCTGCCTGTTTCGTGATTATAGGAATCATGAGAAGGATCTCCAGTGACCTTGCGCCTACCCTTACTTTCGACCGATTTATTAAATCTTGAGCCCGGACTATGGGGTCTTGAAGTATCTGAGGAAATTGAGAGTTTAGGAGACTTTCTGGTTGCTTTGGGTTCCATTTTATCCACACGTGTTTTCGATCTTGAATGCGAAACATATCCTTTCTCTGATTGACTGAGAGAAGCAAAGGATCTTGGCTTTCTTTGTCTAGGTTCTAATGTTGTCCTCTTTTTAGACGATATATCCCTTTGATTACATTTTCGATAGTTGTTTTCCTCAGGAGTATTTGGTCTTGAAAAATATAGTGGGAAATATTCTTCCTCCGATTGGCTAAATGAGGTGTTGGACATGGGCCTCGTTTTAGATATATTTTTGTGGTGAAGATTCCTCACATACGGATTTTTGACAGTGTTTTGATGATACTGTGGCGTTGAATGGTATCCGGCTGAAGAATACTCCTCGGTTGAAGGTTTTCTTGGCTGCGATCTGCCGGCTTGAAGATGATGCAGTGGACTAGGCGTAACCCTAGATAAGTGTAATCTTAGTTCTCTCCTGAAATTAAAATTTTGTAGGATAATGCATGAACTAAGTAGAGATGGTGTGCATCTTACCATTCATCCGGTTGGCAAACATTTACTATTTCCCTGCTTTCCATGCGAAAAGGCACAAGCACCATTGGTGGTGGGCTGAGGGTTTATGTGTCTGATTAAAATCAAATAATATTTTTTGGAGGACTATCTTACCTTCTATTCTGATAATCAGCGTTTAGGTATCCCAGATTTCTAGAACTACAGGGCAGAAAATAGAAATATTTTGTTCAAGATAAGGCTTTGGACCTACCTTCCTTGATGCATGTTTTTGTATTCTGGTTTATATCTTGGTTTAGGGGCTCTCTCAGGTACTTCCCTTGGAATGAAAACCCTTTCATCACTCGTCTGGTAATTGTTCTGCATTATACTGTAGTTTATACTATAATCCGGAGTTCTACAGTCACTAGGACCGACACTCATGTCCTTGCCTCCCTTCTGCAAAGGATAGTGACCAATGCGACCATCCAAATCATCCAGTTCTTGTTGATTTCGCATGCTTTCTGTGGGAAAAGTGTCCATTTCGCTTTCGCAGCTTTCGTCCTGAATCACAAGTACATTTTCAGTACTCAGCGGTAAAGTGCAATATTCTCCGGGGCTTTGATTGCTAGGTGATAGGCTGCGGCAATATACGAATGGTCTTTTATATCTAAGTACCAAGCATGCTGGAGCGGACAATGATCGCTTCTTTTTATTAATAAATCTTTGATTGGTATTATTCGTCAAAGACGATTGGCAATTTTCCGCTTCCGGCAAATATTGACTCACATTTGATCCTATATCCACACCATTCACAGGTGAGGCGTTCAGACTTGGGATTGATTGATCTTTTGGATTGCTTTCTCTGCTAATCCTATTTATACGATCATAGGAAACGTTATTCTCGAAAGCCTGATTTAAATCTATTTTATTTTCAGAGGATTGTCGTTTGAATTGGGAATATATTATTCTAGAGTCGAAATTCTCGGAGCTTTTGTAACTGGTACTGGGAGATTCAGGCTCTGTCGTTATAGATCCTGTCATTCTGCGAACCTTAGTACGAGGGATTTCCGAATTTGGTGATGTCATTTCTTCGTACATTTTTGTAACACTTGGGACCTTTTGTAAGGTAGGTGCCCGAAAGTCTGCGTCTGAGGCTTTCTGGTCGGTTCCATTTGATTCTCTCAAGTTTTGTGATTTTCTTTGGTTCTCATCTGAATATTGTGAAGATATCTTCTCATAATGGGAATTTTTTACCTGTATGGGAGCGCCAGAGTTTATGCTGGAACTCCTATTCGTTAAACGTATGGAAGTCTGGTCTTCAGATTTGGTATCTATAGAATTCTTCTGATTATAGGGAATATTATCTATAGTTCTGGGTTCCATGGTTCTTTTTCTTGAAGAACCGGACGCCTTATTTTCAGAACTCCTTTTGGAGTTACTTTGATATTCATCAGTATTAATGACGTCATCATCGCCTAAACTTATTTGTCTTGATAAACTTCGCTCTCCATTACTATTATCACTTTCATTTCTTAAAGACGCCTTCGGGTTAGTATTAGTCCCGATCTTATCCTGCAGATTAAATGAACTGTTCGGCTCATTCAAAGGAAAATAAAACTCTTGACTAATTGTGTCCTTCGAAGTTATGCCGCTTACGGATTTTACTTCAATATCTTGGCTTGGACTAGGCAACTCTTCAGGAGAGTGCTTGTTTGGAGAAATACAACTTTCTTTATGAAATTGATCATCATAGCTACCCTTCCTGACCCCAGGCATACCATCAAACTCTTCAGATCCGATTGTTTCTCCACCAGAGCTTATGCGATCATACGATTGATGATCCTGCTCACTCTTATTTTTCCTTCCATAAGATCTTGAACTTTCAGAGCCTCGGCTTAAAGTTTCGCTATTCGGAGATCTATTTATTTTCTTTTTATTATTTTCAAGAGCATTTGTTTCAGCTGAGCTTCCACGTAATGTTTCGTTTGAATATCTTTTAGATGATTCTAGGCTTTCCGTATCCTTGGCTCTATTTTGTGATCCAGATGATTCTTCTGCCTTATATATTCTGTCCTTGGAATTCTCAAGTGATGAAGGGAGCTCCCTTCTCACATTCGATCTCTCAGATGATTCATATTTCTTATCAGCATTATTTTTCCTTCCAAAAGATCTTGGACTTTCAGTGCCTTGGCTTAAAGTTTCGCTATTTAGAGATCTATTCATTTTCTTGTTATTATTTTCAAGAGCATTTTTTTCGGCGGAACTTCGACGTAATGTTTCTTCTGAATGTTTTTTAGATGATTCTAGGCTTTCCGTATCCTTGGCTCTATTTTGTGATCCAGAAGATTCTTCTGTCTTATATATTCTGTCCTTGGAATTCTCACGTGATGAAGGGAGCTCCTTTCTCACATAAGATCTCTCAGATGATTCATATTTATTTTCAGCATCATAGGAGTTCTTACTTTTAGAATCCTGTTGGTTTATTTGCTCAGGACTTTTTTCGAGATATGAATATGCATCGTTGGTATTCCTGGTTTTGTCAGATATTTTCGATTTATCGAGAGAGTTCACGGAATTATTGGCAGAATGACAGACACAACCCCTAAAGCTTATGGAAGGTTGGTTATTTACAGATCTAATTTCTCGAACTCCTTGATTACCCTCTCCCGACACTCGCTTCATAATAGATTGTCCATATATCTTACTAGTCTGTGAGTTTGGTTCCTGACTATTACTTTCCGACTGAATACCCCTTTCCGGGGTAGAATTTCTGTTAAAAGTGGCATTGTTATTCGATTCTGTTGAAGGGAATATGGGCATATCAGGCTCTAGTGTTTCCCAGCTTTGCCAAGACTGTTGATAGTAATACTCAGGATAATGCTGCGGTTGATACATTGGATTATGCCAGCTGTACATATAATTAGGCTGGTACCCTGATCCTTGGATCATAGCACTTGGATTCTCAGGAAAGACCGGAGGATGGCCGTAGAAACAAACGGATGGCCCTCTAACTGGTTCGGGATTAATCCATTCAGGATTCTTTGATTTCTCTTCCTTAAGATTCTTCCTTGGTTGTGGAGATTTGTTTGGCTTTTCAGCCTCTGATTTAATGTTTATATTTTGAAGCTTTTCTTGAGAATGGTTTTCTGTTTGTTCGGGATCAATCAATTCGCGGTTCTTGTCCTTCTCTTTAGATTTCTTTGCTTCTTTTGGCTTATCAACTAGTGATTCGCTTTCCTCTTTTCCATGTAGCTTTTCTTTAGAACGGTTTTTTCCTTTTTGGGAGGTTTTTGAGGTATTTTTTTTGACACTCCTTGTAGATGTAATTGACTTAGTTTTTTTAGGTTTCTTTTCTGTTTCTTTGGCCTTAGTAGGGTTTTTCAGTATTTCTTTTTGGGAACTCTTTGACGAACTTTTTTGGACACTTTTTGTAGATTCAATTGACTTGGTTTTTTTAAGTTTCTTTTCTGTTTCTTTGGCCTTAGTAGGGTTTTTCAGTATTTCTTTTTGGGAACTGCTTGACGATTTTTTTTTGACACTTTTTGTAGATTCAATTGACTTGGTTTTTTTAGGTTTCTTACCAGTTTTCTTGGTCTTAGAAGATGATTTCACTACTTCGTCTTCGGAACTCTTTGAAGAAGAACTTTCTAAACTTGTTGCAGATGATTCTTCTGCTATTTTTGGAGACTTTAATATGATATTCTCTTGCTTTTCTTCCGATGTCTTGGCAGTGCCTTTCTCGGCAACATCTTTCTTTTGGGCTTGATGAGTCCTAACATTTGTGGACTTCTCGGCAAAGTAACGACTTGGTGTATTTTCTTGACCTTCACTGGATCTGGCAGCCAGCTGATTTCTGATCTGTTCCAGGCAGCAAAGCACAGGATCTTCCTCGCCAGTTTGAGTAGATGTCTCGCAGGGACAGGGACGATTCTTCCCTCGCCTAAGTCCCTTCTTCTTCAGGAGGTAGGTCGGTGCTTTGGAGGTTGAGGGCTCTGGTTCTGGAACTGGAGCCGGCAATTTATTTCGCATTGTCAAACAAAACGGCGTTCCAAATCTTCCATTCTGCGTTAAGTTTCTGGTCGGAACAAGGGCTTTACTATGACAACTCTGCGTATTGCCTTTGCCAGAGAATGTCTGCAAGCCAAATATATTTTGCATACTTATTGGAAAAGGAATATTCACACGGAAGGGTAAATTGCACTCGAACCTATTGGGAGTTCTGTTAAAATAGATATTACTCATTCACTACTTGGGTTAACTCACCAAACACCATCATCGTCATTGTTTTCTTGAGTAGGTGCTTCAATCGGACATTCCGTGGATCTTAATGGCCACTTTCTTGCCACTATCCTTTTGCGTTTCGGTTTGGCCCTTACAAGAGCCTTTAGATCTGCGTTCTGCGGCTCTGATTTGGAGTTACGGGGCTTGATTTCTTGACTCTTTCTCTTTGATTTAGTGGAAAATATCGAATTCGTTGAGTCACAATTACAGCTAGAAGAACATCCTGACATCAAAGCGCTTTCCTCACAGATGGTACACATGCAAGGTCCCTGAAATGGGTGAGTTCAAGTTAAGAAGTAAGCAAGGGGAGAAGTGTGCTCTTAGTTGGATATTCTTGGCTGCAATACAAAGCTCAGTAAGTGAAATCGTAAAAGACCCATGGCATTGATTAAAGAGGGAATCGAAATAACCGCGCACCTTCTCTCTTTTCTTTTGCGCTCTCACTCCCTCTTCCACGCTTTGCCTGCAATGTACTAGAAAAGCAGCAGCAAAAGCTCCACTCTGTAGTGAATGAGAGAGTTTTTGTTAGCTGCACACTGAGAGAGCTCTCTGATAGCAACCGAGAGAAATCATGAGAGAAGCCGGCTTTACTCAGAGAGAAACCGATTTTATAAGATTCCTTCTGTTTACTCTTGGGAACGGAACCAAAAGAATATATATTACTTAAGCCTAATGTACGAGCTCTGTTATAATAAGTAGCAACTGAAATCTCCCCTTAGTTCTTAAGTTAATATGAATAAACCCTTACCTTGTTTTTCTGGACATCCACAGATCCACCAGCCTTTCTTTGACTTTTCACAGAGTTACCCATCGAACCTTTGTGGCTTAACTTGGTTTGTATTGGACTCCTCTTTGAAATCGTTTTAACAGAATTATTACTAGATTGATTGTTCTCCCTTCCTTGGATGGTCTTTGACGAGGATCTTCCTGGTACCTTGCTGTCTGCTAAAGTTCTCACAGCAGCAGGGATTGTGGAGATACCAGAAATCCTTCGAGGACAGCACAGTTCGCTTGATTCCGGCATGCTTCTGTCCCGCCCGCAACAGCAGGGAGCCTCCACTATATGCTGCGTCTTGCGGCGACAGCACGAGTAGTGGTATCTCTGCATACCGCCAAACACTTGATTTAAATTACACATTTCCCAATTAAAGGTAATCCTTAACTTTTATCTTTAATTCGAAATCTGTAATTTGAACAAAATGAGGCGTGGTGCTTCGATCTCAGCTTCTCCCTTGAAATGTCTGGATAAATTTGGAATTTGCAATATATTAAATTTCGAAATAAGTTGCCAAACTGACAGGTAAATCAAATTGAAAACAAAAGACTTCATTCGAACTAAAACTTTATTAGTGGACAGTTCTCTTCGTCCCCAATTAGCCTCAATTTTAAACGGAAGAATTGCACAATTAAATAGCTCTTTATCTGCCTCTCTTTCTCTCCATTCATAGGATATCTTACCCTGTACAGGCATCCTGCCTGTTCATGGTAAGCTATGCTACGAATTTCGATGAGATTTCAGCGGGGCCAGCAACGCGGCATCATGAACCGCATTTGGGCATATCGCTGGCGGCAGCAACTGGGACAGAAGTGCGGGGCATATGGGCACATATTCGGCTGGGACGGACTGGGATTCTGATTTTGTTTCTGGTTCTGTTGCTGCGGATAGGAGGACATCTGGGGAGGTTCCTGTTGCTTCTGCTGGCAAGGATATGATGTCTGTTGTTGCTGACAAGGAGGCAGTTGGTGTTGGCAAGGTGGGCGTTGCTGCTGACAAGGTGGACGTTGCTGCTGACAAGGCGGATGTTGCTGCTGGCAAGGCGGAGGTTGTTCTTGGCAAGGGGGATGTTGCTGTTGGCAAGGCGGATGTTGCTGCTGGCAAGGCTGACGTTGCTGCTGGCACGGAGGCAATTGCTGGGGTAGGAAGGATTCCGGATGGTGCTGCTGACAAGGGAAAGGCATGGGCATAGCCCCTTCCTGGTAGCTTGAGCTTTGATTTGGCATGGACAGAGTCACTGGATACACCCCGAATTGCATTGGCTGCTGGCTTGTCTGAGGATTACCCGTAGCTAGGGAAAAACCCATTCTTGAACTCTCGGCTCTTAAGGGTAGCATCGATTGCTCCTGCTCCTGCTGTTCCTGTTCCCATGGCATGGCACCTTCTTCCAGGTTCTCATTATCTCCCTCTTCGTAAGCTTCGTCTTCATCCTGATCCGTGGTCACAGGATTCATGAAGTGTGTGGTTGACGAATAGCCAGGAAAATCGTTTTCACCCTGCGTGAGCACATGCTGGAGCTGGAGCTGCACCTGGGCGATCTGGGCCTGGGCCTCCTGCATCTGCTGCTTCAGCTCCTCGGCCAACATCGCGGTCAGGCCGTAGTTACTGTCTTGGTTGGCGTTTTGTTGCATCCTTTGATTTTGTTGATCCTGACACTTCCAACAGCCTTTTTTGGGTGGATTCTCTCTGCAGTTCGATCGTCGCTGTTGCCTGCAGGGTTTTTTCTGTTGCATACAAGGACGCTGATGTTGCATAAAGGAAGATTGCTGTTGCACAAAGGATGGTTGCTGATTCATAAACGGAGTTGAGTGTTGCATACAAGGAAGATTGTGTTGCCTACAGGGAACCTGCTGCTGTCTGCAGGGAACTTGCTGTTGCCTGAAGGAAGATCCGAACCAGCTGCCATCCTGCTGCTGTTGCTGCTGCTCCTGCTGTTGCTGTTCCTGCTGCTGCTGCTGCTCTTGCTGCTGCTGCTGCTGCTGCTCCTGCTGTTCCTGCTGTGGATACCCATACATAAACTGGCTGCACTTTTTGCACGGAGTAACCGCTGACGGGTTATTGGCATTGTCATCCATTGTCAGGTAGTGGGCCTCGGTCACCTCGCAGGCGGTGACGATCTTCGCTTGACCCAGCATTTTCTGCTCCCCTTCGCAGATGGTCACCACATGGCCGCAATTGGGAACAGCGGCTTGGAACCACTGACGCGAGTTCTGGCGATGTCGCGTTGGATATTCCCCTCGAAAGCAGGGAAATATCTTTTCGTTTGGTTGTTCTGGTTGCACTGCTTGCTCTCTGATGGGGGTTTGTGTTTCTACAGCTTCTTTGGAAGCCAGAGGCTCCCGAGATTCCAGTGGCTCTAGGGATTCCAGTGGCTCCAGGGATTCTAGTGGCTCTAGAGACTCCAGTGGCTCCAGGGATTCTAGTGGCTCCAGGGATTTCAGGGGCTCCAGGGCTTCCAGTGGCTCCAGGGATTCCAGGGGCTCCTGCGGCTCCTCCTCATCTTCTTCCACTTTATTTCCTGAATTACTCCGGCTACTTCCTTGGGGAACACTCTCGATACTATGTTTTGATATTTCCTCGATGCTCTTCGGTGAGCTTTTTGGGCTGCTCCTTGGGGATAAACTCGGGCTGCTGTGTTTTGATATTTCCTCACTGCGCTTCGGTGAGCTCTTTGGGCTGCTTCTTTGGGAAACTCTCGGGGTGCTCTGTTTTGATATTTCCTCACTGCTCTTGGGCTTTTGTGAAAAATCCTGAGTGTTCTTCTCTGAGCTCTTTACGCTGCTTCTTGGGGAAACACTCGGGATGCTATGTTTTGATATTTCCGCGCTGCCCTTCGGTGAGCTCTTTGGGCTGCTTCTTTGGGAAACATTCAGGCTGTTATGTTGTGAAATTTCCTCGCTCTTGGGGATACTCCTTTGTAAAATATCCTGACTGTTCTTCTCTGAGCTCTTTGGGCTATTATGTTGTGATATTTCCCTGCTTTTGGGGATACTTCTTTGTAAAATATCCTGACTGTTCTTCTCTGAGCTCTTTGGGCTACTTCTTTGGGAACCACTCGGGCTGTTATGTTGTGATACTTCTCCGCTCTTGGGGATACTCTTTTGTGAAATATCCTGACTGTTCTTCTCTGAGTTCTTTACGCTGCTTCTTTGGGAAACACTCGGGATGCTATGTTTTGATATTTCCTCGCTCTTGGAGGTACTCTTTTGAGAAACATCCTGATTGTTCTGTTCTGAGCTCCCTCGGCTACTCTTCTGTGAAACATTCTGACTGGTCTTCTCTGAGTTCTCATCTTCTTTCACTTTAAATGTTCCTGAATTTCCCCGGCTACTCCTTTGTGAATCCTTGCTGCTATGATTGGATACTTCCGGGCTGATCTTCTGGTTGGGACTGTCCTCTGGCTTGTTACCTCCCTTGAACCTTGGTATCTTCTCGAGATCCACATCCCTGGCCTTCGCCTTGACGATCGAGGACTCCCTTCGGCGCTTCAAGAAGGCATCTACGCCCTTTGGACTCGTTAGATCTCCGCCAAAAACTTGCCTGACCGCAATCCCCTGCATAGCCTGCAGTCTCACCGGACTTTTGGACTGCGCGACCGATGCTGATCCATGCAGATATCGTCCTAAGCTATTTGCTCGTACCCTTTGGGTTCGAACAGCCTCGGTGTTACACGAGGGCAGGCTCTGGACCAGCGTAAGCAGCAGTTGCTCCCCGATCTGGTTACTTGTCTGCGTTGCCTGGGACTCATCCGGCCTGGAAGCCACCGTCTTCTTTCGCGTGGCAGTGGCATTCCGCCAGTAGGGACTACGAGCTCCGATTGTTCTACCGCCGCAATTGGGCATTTCTTCCTTTGAAGCAATGCGAGCTTTCAATCAATTTTACAATGCTTCCGTTTAAATTTGCTTTACGGCATGACAGAAAATTTGAATTTCTATTATTTTTAGTTTGAAAGTTTGTAAAAGGAATGGTGAGGTCTTTCGTTTCTGCAAGAAGTAAAGAGGGCCAGTGAGTGACCATGACTTCCGGTACGGAGTTATTAAAAGCAAGTTCCTAAGACCAGAGATGAAGATCGCTTAGAAGAACTGCTGAATTTCACTCAGAGGGCAATTTCCAATCTCTTGAAAAAGCTTGCTTTTCGGAAAGACCTTTTGTACATGTATGCATTTGTGTTCCCTATCTCTTTTTCGCTCCCTCTTCCACACTTTGCCTGCAATGAACTAGCAAAGTAGCTACGACAATTTCCACTGCTTAAGACAGAGCAAGTAGTGCGCATCATTTCTTCATCATTAAGTGATGCAATTATAATTTATTTTGGTGCTTTCGTATTATAGATAACCAAGCTCCCATAAGTTTCTTGGTGAAGAGACTAACTGGACCATGAAGTTTCAATTCTTATAGGCTTTGCAGCCTTGCTTAGTTAAAAACATCAAAAATGTTTTAGGTTATATTTTTTTTGTAAGATTTTAATACTAATGTTCTTTCTTATGATCCCCTCTTACTTGGCCATGAGCTAACTTGGTATTTTAAGCACGAGGAAGAATTTTTACGTTTATAATGTGTGATCCGTATGGGTGTTTGAGGAGATGCTTAAGCTGTCATGGAGGGTAAGCTCAAGATAAAGCACTTTACGTTCCGCTCATATTTTTGTTATATTATGGCAGATTTGGCTGTCCCAGGCCCTTCGGCTATGACCGATCCCGCTCCATGGATACGCGCAACGGTCGCGTCGTGTTCCCTGGGGAATACCAGAAGTTCTCGGACATGATCCCACCTAGTTTCCTACAAAAGGAGCCAAAGTCACGGAAGAAAAAGGCGAAATCAAAGGGTCAAAAGCGGGTTCCCCAGCGGGGAAAAGAGAACCAGCAACAGTCAGATTCTGGTGCCAACGGAAATGAAGGTCAATCGGGAAGTAACGGGCCTTTCGGGAATGGATTAAAGGGAGGACCAGAAGGTCCAGGAGGTCCAGAAGGTCCAGAAGGTCCTGAAGGTCCTGAAGAACCAGTATATTCAGAAGAACCAGGAGTTTCAGGAATTCCAGAGTATCCAGGTGGCTCAGGAATGCCAGTTTATCCAGGAGGATCAGGACTCCCAGGATGTCCAGGAGTTCCCGTAATGCCAGGAGGTCTAGGATGTCCGGAAGTTCCAGTAGCCCAAGGAACTCGTGGAGCTGGTTTTTGGTCTCAACCAACCAATTTACACTGTGGAACCTACGGTCCGTGGGGAAATCAAATGATATTCGGTATGCCTCCCCCCAATCACTACGTATATTTTGGAGTTCCCGAACCTATAGGTTTTCCAGTGGCTCAACCCCCTGCAGTGGGTCAACCACCTGAAGTGGCTCAACCACCTGTTGTGGGTCAACCACCTGCTGTGGGTCAACCACCTGTAGTGGGTCAACCGCCTGCAGTGACTTCTAGTGATCGTCCGCCGGCAGGACTACCCACTAAACGATTGCCTCCATTTGATCCCTGCACGGGACAAATTTTTCAGTGTGGAACTCAGCAAATGAATGTCGGAAACTCAAACGATGCGGCTCAAGGACCTTCATATAACCAAATCTTGCAGGATCTAAACATGGATTTCGGTCCTGCAAACCCGTATTATCCATATAACGGAGTGGATGGGACAGTGGGTGTGTCTCCGGAGGTTCTAGGTCAAGTTCCCCAAGCAAATGCATACGAGTCTCAGAGAAATGGAGAAGTATCGGGAGAAGGAAACGTTGCTAAGACAACCGAATCGAAGAGAGGTCCCGTCACTAACCAGCACCATCAATATAGTCCGTATAACTTTGTAGAGGATCCAATGGATCCTAGGCAAGTTCCTCAACAGAATCCAGGGGCTCAAGTTGGTAATACCTCAAACTCCCAAAGGAATCAAAACGAATCGAGAGAAGATCCTAGATTTAATCAGCAAAATCGATATAGTCCCTCTAATTTCGGAGAGGAAGCAACGGACTGTAGGCAAGAAACCCAACAGAATCCATCGACAGGTCCTGTGTCTCAAGGTGGTAATAGCTTAAATTCCCAAGGGAATCGAAACGAGCCTAGAGAAGATCCAAGATCTAATCAGCAAAATCGATATAGTCCCCAATATTTTAGAGAGGATCCAATGGATCCTAGGCAAGTTCCTCAACAGAATCTATCTGCTCAAGTTGGTAATACCTTAAACTACCAAAGGAATCGAAACGAATTGAGAGAAGATCCTAGATCTAATCAGCAAAATCGATATGATCCCTATAATTTCGGAGAGGGAGCACCGGATTGCGGGCAAGTTACCCAACAGAATCCATCGGCTGGTCTTGTGTCTCGAAATGGTAATAGGTCAAAATCCCAAGGGAATCGAAACGAACCTAGAGAAGATCCAAGATCTAATGAGCACAATCGATATAGTCCCCAACATTTCAGAGAGGAACCTATGGATCCTAGGCAAGTTCCTCAACAGAATCTATCTGCTCAAGGTAAATCGAGGTCAAAGTCCCAAGGGAATCGAAACAAATCGAGAGGAGATCCAAAATCTAATCAGCAAAATCGATATAATCCGTCTAATTTCGCAGAGGGAGCCCCGGACTGCAGGCAAGAAACCCAACAGAACCCATCGGCTGGTCCTGTCCCTCAAAATGGTAATAGGTCAAAGTCCGAAGGGAATCGAAACGAACCTAGAGAAGTTTCAAGATCTAATGAGCACAATCGATATAGTCCCCAACATTTCAGAGAGGAACCTATGTATCCTAGGCAAGATCCTAATCAAAATCTATCTTCTCAAGGTAAAACGAGGTCAAAGTCCCAAGGGAATCGAAACGATTCAAGAGGAGATCCTAGATCTAATCAGCAAAATCGATATAATCCCTATAATTTCGGAGAGGGAGCACCGGATTGTGGGCAAGTAACCCAACAGAATCCATCGGCTGGTCTTGTTTCTCAAAATGGTAATAGGTCAAAGTCCCAAGGAAATCGAAACGAATCGAGAGAAGATCCCAGATCTAATCAGCAAAATCGATATGATCCCTATAATTTCGGAGAGGAAGCAACGGACTGCAGGCAAGTTACCCAACAGAATCCATCGGCTGGTCTTATGTCTCAAGGCGGCAATAGGTCAAAGTCCCAACGGAATCGAAATGAATCGAGAGAAGATCCCAGATCTAAACAGCAAAATCGATATAACCCTGACACCCCTAATTTCGGAGAGGAACCAATACATCGTAGAAAAGTTCCTCAAGCAAATCCACCTGACAATCAGGTCCCTCAAGGTGCTAACAGGTCAAACTCTCCAGGGAAGCGAATCGAACCAAGAACACAAAACTCAGCCAAAAAACCCCAAGCAGGCAGAGCTCCTACCTCAAATAAGCAATGTCAATGTCCGAGTAATTTCGGAGATGAGGCCAGGAATCCTAGGCAAGTTCCGACAGCGAAGTCCGCTGCGAACCAAGCTCAATATGGTGATGGCAGGTCCAAGTCTTCGAGAAAACAAAACAAGTCAAAGGGACGTCCATCAGAAAAGCAACCAGAATCAAATTTGAATTTTGATCAAGAGCCTGTGGGCATGAGCTACGAACCCTCGAATCAGTACTATGTCGCCGATTGTTCTTTACCCGAGTCCACTTCAAGTGAGTCAAACCCAGGAGATGGGGGATCAAGTTCGCCAAAGAAACGAAACGAATCAAAGGGAGGAACCTCTACTAGAAGCCCAGCGTCGCCGAGTAGGAAAGCAGAATCGAGAAAAGAGCCAAAGTCGAAGGATAGAAATAATCCATCGAAGGAAGCTCCTCTTAATCAACCGATTCATAGTTACAGCCTGCGGTTCGAACCCAACAATCCATACTATCCCTATTATGTTTTTGACCAATATGACTGCAATCCTGTCAAAAACATACCAAGGAATCCTAGGCAAGATCCGCCAGCGAAGTCCGCTGCGGACCAAGCTCGATATGGTGATCCAAAGTCCAAGTCTTCGAGAAAACAAAACGAATCAAAGGGACGTCCGTCAGAAAAGCAACCAGAATCTAATTTGAATTTTGATCAAGAGCCTGAGGGCATGAGCTACGAACCCTGGAACCAGTGCTATGTCGCCGATTGTTCTTTACCCGATCCCATCTATGTTCCTCAAGTCGAGTCCACTTCGAGTGAGTCACACCCAGGAGGTGGAGGGTCAAGTTCGCCAAAGAAACGAAACGAATCAAAGGGAGGAACCTCTACTAGAAGACCAGCCTCGCAGAGTAAAAATGGAGAATCCAGAAAAGAGCCACAGTCGAAGGAAAGAAATAATCCATCGGAGAAAGCTCCTCTTAATCAGCCGATTTGTAGTTACAGCCTGCAGTTCGATCCCAACAATCCATACTATCCCTACTATGTTTTTAACCAATATGACTGCAATTGCAATGACTGCCCGGAGATGCTCAACCGGTGAGATTTGTGTCACAGAATTCGACAGCTACTCCAGCTGACACAAATACTAGTCACACACGCACACCCAATTTGTACACATATCTTTCATCCAAAATGAAATAGTATTCATTGCAGCATCAGCGAGTCCTGCTCATCGGATGATCTGCAGCAGTGGTCCGAACGGCTTATGGGAAAGTCAAAAAAAAAGCCGGCTTCGGCTGCCAAGAGTTCTAGGAGAGCGAATGGAGGCACCAAATCAAAGCCCACGTCCACCAAAACTACGCCCAGAAAAAAGTCGTCCGCGAAGACGGACAAGTCAAGGTTAACAGACATGGAGGATGAAACAACGTCAACACAGTCGGCGACAGTGGACGAGCCGCAAAAAACTCCTAAAGGGCAGCAGGAGGAAACTCCTGAAGGGCAGCAGGAGAATCCTCCTGAATGGCAGGAGGAGGAAACTCTTGAAGGGCAGCAGGAGAATGCTCCAGAATGGCAGCAGGAGGAAACTCTTGAAGAGCAGCAGGAGGAATCTCCTGAAGGGCAGCAGGAGAAATCCGGACCACAGGAGGCGGCCTTCCAACCGTCTTCTTCTCCAAAGCCAGAGATGATCAACTGCAGCTGCTATGCCAACTTCCCCGAGTAAGTAGTGAAGGATTCCTTTGGAAAAAGGACCGCTTTTGATCATAGTTTTTACCACAGAAAGTCCCAGGAAACTACGGACAAAGGGAAGGCACCCGGCTGCACCAACAGATGCTGGAACCCATGTCCTGCTCCCTGGTCCGGTTGCTACAGTCCCTGCAATGGCTATTATTACTACCGTGCGAACTGCTGCAATGGTTGTCGCAATTGCCGCAATTACTGCTGCAATCCGTGCGGTCGCTATTGTTGCAGCCGCCCGTCGTCCGATTCTCCGCCTCCCAAGGTAAAGGAAAAGCTGAACGGCGGCGGTGTCGGCAAGAAGGACTTAGCGCGATATCCTGGCGGCATGGCGAAGAGCAGTCCAGGATGCTTTATCTCGCGGCCTCCACCCCTACTCAGCTATCCCATTCTGAGGCCTTCGACCATGCCCGGATATTTACCAACTGCGCCGCCCCTACGTATCTCCCAGTATCAGAGGTCATTGAATCAAAATCCTATGAACATCAGCTGCATGCGCCACTGACACTGGCAGTCTTTGCCATGTCTAAATTCTACGTTGAAATATTATTTATAACACTTTAACACAAGTCCAAGCATAATAAAAATAATATTAAGTCAGATACTAGAGCTTTCTTGAAGAATTCAAAGATTTTCTGTTTGTTTGCTAATTCTACGTTATTCCACCTTTTATCTGCAATGTACTAACAAAGCAGCAACAACAGATTATAATTTTCGCTGAGTAACGAACGAGAGTCTTTTCTAACTGCAAATTGAGAGAGCTTAGCATTTATTCAGTCCGTTTATAATTGAGAGGACATACAAGTTAAATAAACAAGTAAGAAAGCTGCACTCGATTGTGCTCGACAGTGAGATACCCGGTACCCAAACGTTTGTGCTTTTTTTTTAATAGCTTTTTCAGTTTTTCTCCGGGTATAATATCAAATAAGGAGAAAAAAAAAATTGTAATCAAAAAAAACTCGAGCGCAGCCATGGCTAAAACCCGCCACCTAGCGGCTACAGCTTGGAACAGCAGCGTCTTAAGGCGGTGTATTAACATTTTC
>JAEIIF010023641.1:0-28542 GCA_018874455.1 Drosophila trapezifrons | reverse complement strand
ATTTTCGGTTTTCACTAAGTTATAATACCGTTGTACCCTACGGGTACCGGGTATAAAAATACTAATGTGTAATCTGAATGAAACCTTATTGGAATTCGTTGATTATCATTATGTACCCTTTAAATTAAGTGGCAACCTTAAACGACGGGCGATTGAAACAAGTGGGCAGCCCAGCTGTCAGGCGATCGACGCTAGTGGGCAGCCCGGCTTTTAGAATGCTCTCTCGAGACTCCTTAACTCTGAGTAACTACATTAAGTTAAGGCTTTATTCATTCAATTGTACTTATGCTTTGCTATAAGATCTGCATAAATTCAAAAGTGCTTTAATTTACATTTTAACTTAAAAATATTTTGGCATCACTAATATTTTCAAACTCTCTCTTTAGAAATCCTTTTAAATTGCTTTTCCTTGACTCCCCAACTTCCATGCATTTGTAATTTGGCTAAAGGGAGAGCAAAATTTTCATTTCATGATCAGCTTAGTTGTCCTAATGCAGCCTCGCCCACTGTTTTTGGCATGAGCTGTACCTATACCACCCTTGGTAGAGAGTGGGAACTGGGGAACTTTAATTACGAGGCAAGTCCACTGGCCACACCACAGCACCGAACCCAATGCTCCCGAAGGGACCTCGCCCATGTTTGGACATCCTTGCAGTCGTAGTAGTTGCCGTCGTCGTTGTCGTTGTTGTTATTGTTGGGTTATCCTGGGGCCAATTGCATGGCACATGCACACAAGGTTAGTAGGCAAGTTCACATGCCAAATATGCTGTGCGTACGCCATGGAATGTGAATGGTCCTGGAGGTGGATGAGGAGGCGGCGGAGATCCTCACACAGCCACGTCCACTATTGCCACTGCGTCTTACACGCAGGCGGACGTTGTTGGCTTGTCGGTCGAGTTGTTTGCACCACGTCCTGAATAATGGATACGTTTCGTGCCACATTGAATGCCCAGCAGTGAGTGACATTGCCCCGACCGCCACCGACGACCCGTCCGGGCTTTTTCGAGGCGGCGCGGGAAGGTTTTTGGAATTGTTGATGTAATTACGCCTGAGAGCTCCATGTTGCCACCTTTTCGGGAGGCTAATCAGTGCCAAAGTCGATAAGCATGTGGAGGTTTAAAATGCATCCCGGCAATTTGCCTAATTGCGGTGCGGGGCTAATCAAGTGACAAAGTCTCCAAGTTCTTTTCAAACCTCCCCCCCCAAAAATTACAAAATGACACGAAATAAAATAACTTTGCAGACAGAGTCGTTTGGCATGAGTAAAATTCATCAACTTCAAGTCGAAACAAACCGGAGGAAACAAAAAACAAGAGACAACAGAAGGACAACGGGGGACTGTAAGCCGCTTTTGTTTGCCATGATAAAATGGTTACAAAATGGCGGCAGCTGACTTAACAGAGTGTGTGTTTGTGTGTATGCGGGGGCGTGTGTATGGCATACACTCAATCCCCGAGTCCTTCGGCCTTGGCGCAAAACTGTCGTCTGTCTTCTGCTCTGCGTGTGTGGCTTAAATTTCACTTTTTTATGTGAGTGTGTGTGTGCTGCCTGGCTGATGGTGTGCTGCTGCGAAAACTTTTGCGATTTCCTTCCCTGACCTTGTCCCGGGTAAAATTACTTTCGCGCAAAGGTTGCCGCTCGCTGCAGGGAACACAGAGTCGAGCAAATGATGCAGCAATATTGAAAAGTTTTCTCAGGGGAAGAATCAAGGCCAAAGCAATTGTACATTTTAATTAAGTTTTTCACATAGGCTGCAATATGTGTTTATTGGTCAAACGTAAACTTTACACTTATAGTTTGACATTTATGGGAGTTAAGTCATTATTTTGAATATTTAGATGCTCACATGGAGTTTTTTTTAATAACTGTAATACGAAACTTACTTCTATTATATAGAATATAGACTGAAAAATATATAAAATATTACCAATAATTATTTTAGTAGTACGGAACTTACAAAAAATAGTTATAGACCTTGAGACAGCATCTTAAACATTTTTAAGTAGCAAAAAATATTTTTTTTATAAACTAAAAGCCAAATTTGTTCGTCATCATTGTTAAAACCATAAAACTATGTATTTCCACTCTGCATTCAAATATTAAAGTTATTGTATACAAAATTCGTTGTTATTAATTTTCATATATATTTTTTGTTGTTTATAATGCGCTCTTGAGAACCTCAACTTAATTTCCAAGCCGGTACATTTAATTTCTGTGCGTCTTTCGGCTTGTTTGCAAATTTTCAACTTGAAACGCCACCGCCAGATGTCGAGGGTCGAGCTGTGCGAGCTGCGAGCTCTGAGCGCAGCGGGCAGGATTTCTTTTTCCTTTTTCATTACTTGAAACGAAAGCGAAGGGAAGGCGGAAAGTTCACATTGCGGTTGGCAGCAGATTGCACTCGGCGGTGTGTGTAAGTGAGTGTGGCCGCCATTTTGGTAACATGTTAACTAGTGTGCGTGACACGATATGCAATGGCGGCGACAGAATAAGCGACAGCTGCAATAAGATGCGTGGAAATACGCTCTTCGTGAAAAAGTAGCGAACACTTTCAGCACTTTGTAGAGTTTAACAGGGAAAAGGTGGAAAAAAAATGTCAAAAAATCGTTAGATATTTGAAATCAATTGAAATAATGTCTTAAAGTATGCAACACAATATTTTGGTTCCAAACTGTTTCCTTTTGAAAGGTTTAATATTTTGTAACATATTTTTGGGCATATTTTTTATTGATTTTGAAATTTTTATCGATTTCTGTGGGTCCCTTGATATTTATAATATACTTTCCCATTGAATACTAGAATATTAATATTTTATGAGTCTTTTTTAATAGGTTTGTTTATTAATAATCTAACAATGTCCTTTTTAACAAATTAAATTTCCTAATAGTACGGCACTTTCCATTTGCTGTGCTGCAAATTATATTAATATATTTTCCTGCTGGCCAACCAATTAATGGCGAGCAAACAAATCCTAAAACTATTAGAGTGCACATGCGAATGGCGACGGTCAACGTTGGCGCTGTGCTGCGAAATTAATTAGATTTAATCGAATGCCAGTGGTCTGTCAACATTCGTTTGCCAAAGTTATTGAAGGACCTCCCAGTTCCCAGCACCAAATCCTCTATAGATGTTGTTGTCCTCCAGCGATATTTAGAGAGTTCTAAGGTATACTTGCCTTATTATGATTTATGTGATTTCTATGAATATTTCTTGGATTAAAGGTGATTTAAATTGTACAACTCCATTAATTACTCATTGGTTTCTTTTAAGATTAAAGATTTAGTTTTTGGCAAATCGTAAAATACAGTAAAAATATTTGTAAAATTATTACTTATTATTTATTAGCAAAGACATTGCTCAACCCTTTTCATATCTTTTCATTGGCTTTAATCATTTTATTTATAATTATCTGTTTTTTTAGGTAGCTTGCCCCTTAGTACAGAATATCTCCTAGTCGCATCCTTTCAGCCACATCGCTTCTACTTGTTGTTTTGGTGGATTGGAGTGCGTGTGGCAGCCTTTGCAAACAGTGAAAGCAGGCCAAGTCCAGAATGCGAATGGCAGTCAGACAGAGAGCCAGCGAGAGGCAGGGGGATTGGGAGAGGGACAGGCGGAAACAGCAGGTGAATTGGCAGTCAGCACGTTTAATACCAAAATTGACATTAAATTGCTTGTGACCTGCATCCCCTCCTCATCCACTCACCCACTCCCACTATCGCCCAGCCGCCTGGCTCTGTTATCGACTTTTACGACAATTCCAATAAAGAAACATTGCAGACGTTGTCCTGCTCCTGCTGATCCTACTCCTGCTCCTACTCCTGCTCAGGCAGCTGCTGTTGCTGATTCTGACATGGCGCAGAGCGATGTCAGCTGTAGTGAGATGGCGCTTACCCTGTACAGGGAACACAAAGTGAATTTGCTGCGAATTTATGAAGGATTTGTGGGGATACAATGACCTGCAGGTAATGAACAACAACAAGGACCAGGGGAAAATCGTGTACGAATAATTGAAACAACGTGATTAAAGCAGAAAAAGAAATGATTTGGCTAAGAGTGAGCTTTTACCAGAATTATGAAGATAATAACTCATTTCATTGGGCATATCATCATCTAGTAAATTACTTAAAGCGAATAATGTTTAAAATTGCTTTACCTAATCTATTAAAAGCACTAGAATTTATTGTTCACATTCTTAACTAATTAAATAAATATATTCAAAATTATTCAATCCTTTTTTATATTAATTACATAGAAAAATATACAATATATGAAAAAAAAACTATAATTTTCTTTAATTTATAATAAATACCCATTCTCACCCTAAAATATAAAATAAAAAATAAAATTCTATGATATTCCATAACTTTTCATCATTTTTATCCTCAAAAACATTTACAATTTATCCAAGTTACTTGACTTTTCCAGCCTGACAGCAGGACAGGTGCGAAAAAATCCACGCACCCAATGTGCCAATGTTATTTTATTATTACTTTTTGTTCCCGGCTACGTGCCAACGAGGGGGCTGGCAGGGGGACAGGCACAAGTTGTCAACAATTGGAGCAGCCATCCTCCATCTATCCATCCCGCCAGAAAAGCGCCCTGAGTCCCGGGGATATTGGCAGCCGTTTTCCCCGAATGAAGCTGTTGATTATGTCGAATGCTGTTACACGTGGCTCCCGCAAATCCCCGTGCCCACTCCAAAGGCGTACCCAGTGACATGACAACCCGGGATGAGCGGGCAATCGACGCTGCTGCTGCTGCTGCTGCTGCTGGGATGAGGATGAGCCAGCGATTCTCTCTGTTTTGGACAGTCGGCATGAGTCTGGGATTTCTTCGATGGCGCTGCTCACTTACGTGACGCAAATGTCTAACGTAATTGTCATAACGGCATCGCCGGGACAGGGAGCCGGGACCACGGGGCGTATGTGTCTATTTTAACCCACCGAGCGTCGAACGTTGAGAGGCAAATCCCTGGGCAAACATCGTTTGCAGATCGACCCCCTCAGTGGGGAAGCAGCACACTCTCATCGAACCGAAGGATATGTGAAAAAAATAAACTCGAAGAAGCAGAAGTAAAACTAATTTAAAATGACCTTCGACATGTGGGCCAGTCGGCACAATAGTCCGGTCATGTTACAATGTTGGATACAATATGTCTCCCTGGATCTCGGGACGTGTGTGTGAGCGGGTGTTTTTTTGGCCACAACATATTTAACTTTATTCAGGGCAGCGAGGGTTGCTAAAAAAATTCCACTAAGTAATGGCAGATCGTGGTATGGATCAACTTTCTAAGGTTTCTTAGTTTCTACCCTCCCTGTCAAAATTTTGCGGTCAGATAAAGTTCTAGCTAAGCAAATTTGGTTGTCTTTCGTGTAAATGTGAGCGGTTACTTTGACAGGGACTCAGACACCCTGTCAAATCTTATTCGGCTTGAAAAAGTAACAGCTGATTTTCGATAGCCAAGTAAAGAAGAAAACGATACTTGCAGCTGTGGTTGCGATAACCAAAGCAACCATGTGGTTGGGCCTTACAGCACAGCTCGGTACTTTACAGCAATAATCGATAGTTAACAGCTTTATGTTATTTTTTCACGTTCAGATACATTTTAGGAGGGCAGAAAACCGATATGCTTTATGATAAGTTTATCTTTTGATTATCTTTTCCGGACAGATAGCTATCAGACACAGTATGGTAAAAGCCGGCCCTAAATAAATCAAATTTCGAATTCTGTAAACTAAACCCTTTTTAATTAAATTAAGTACAAGCTTTTGATGACTGCAAAAAGGCCAATACATTTAAAAATAAAAGTCTTCTCACTGTTATTTATGTTTACCAGTAAATAGGTTTATAAATAAGTACACTAACCGCCCTCGCTCGAGAACACGGACCGGGCCCACGCTCATTTTCATTGCCCACTTTTCGGGGCTCTCCAGCATTGGTCTGCAGTGCAGCAATTCCCATTCATAGGTCCAGGTCCAGTGCCTCCCGGAGTACTCCGCCCGTGGTCGAGACAAAAACAGAATCGCCTCAATCCTGGCTTTAAGACTCATCCAGCTGCCTTTTAACATTTTTCCATTTCAGCGTCCTTTATTTTGTTGTTTTTTTTTTTTGGACATGGCCGAGCGGAACACACACCGAGTGACCAACAGAGAGAGAGAGTTCGCCCACATTTACTGCCCCCCCATCCGCCCCAGACTTCCGTCCAGCGTTTTTGCTTGTTCTATAATTTTTCCTGTTTTCGCCTTGCTTTGCGATGCTTTCCTCGCTCGCTCTGCCCTGGCCCTGCTTTGCTTTATTTTACTTAGCTCTGCTTTGCCATGCTGGCTTTAGTTATATTTTCCTCTCTCCTTTCGGGGCTGGTGGCTTGCTTTTGCTATTTTAGTTTTCTAACCAACAAAACAAATTGAATCACGTTCGCCTGGGAGAAACGTGAGTATTTTATTTTTTTGCGTTAAACATTTCATTTTTCCTTACCAAAAAATAGAGATGATGAGTGTGTGTGTGTGTGGGGGATAGTCCGAAATCGTTTATACACTGATTTTATTTTAAAATTTAGAACTTCTTGAGGTTTATATTAGGAAAATAAATATTATATTTTGAGAAACTGAGTATATTTAATTTTTAGTACTTGATTACAAAGTTCTGTAATTAAAACTATTTTTTGTGCGAGTGTTAACTGAACTTAAGCTCTCAGTTGTTGAAAAATAAAGCTAAAAATTGTATTGTGGAAATGGAAAAACCTTTAACCGTAGACTGTCTTTTATAATTTATTAAATAATATTTAACCAGAATAAAAATATGAGGGATGACAAGAAAAACATAATATTCCAATGCCTGATATAACCGCTGATAGATAGCTTGATAGATATCTTTAATTTATTATAGTGCTCCGTTCAAGGGTATAAAAAATAAAACCATTTCCAGGGATTCAAAGTCTGCACGAAACTACGAGGAGCAAAGCGATGCAAGACATTTGCCCCGATAATGACGCCGTTGAGCCAACGTTATAGCTTTCTTTGTTGTTCTTCCGATTTGTTGTAAATGTTTTTTTTTTTTTGGTTTATTTCTTTGTTTTTCTCTTTTTTTTCCTGATTTTGTTGCCTGACCGTTGAGTGTTAGCTACTGAAGCATGCACAGCACAATCACACACAATGTTGTGTGTGTCTGTGCGGCTGTGTTTTGTTTTGTTTATTAAAAAGAGATTGGACTGCAGAAAGATTCTGTTGCCTAAATTTTGTCATGACTGCCGTGCTAGGGCCTCTGCTCCTGGTGGCCACTTGGGCCTACCGACCATTCATCATCATTCCGGGCTGATGATTTTATTTTGATTCCGGAACGTTTGGGGATTACCAGGCCTAATGATTTTATTATAGTTTTTCATACGCCCCTTGTTGAAATTTTGATTGATGGTCCGAGGACGAGGACGACGTCGGTCCGAGGACTTGAGATTCCGCATTTCGGTCTCATTGTCTTGACATTTAAGCGGCTTCATTATATTAAAAGCGAATTAATGTGGTCGTCATGGCGACAGGAGGAGACCACTTTCAAATTGAAACAAAATTGCGCTTCCTTTCATCCCGGCAGGCGCAACCATAGAGGGCGAAAGAAAGAATTTTATCAAGTGCCAGGAGAAAAAGTTTTGCTCTTATTTTGTGGCGTTTGTTCTATTACTTTTATTTTTTTTATATTTCAGGGACTAGAAGAACTTTGAACGAGCCTTGGTAGATTTTAGTTGAATTTAGGGAAATCAAGATGATGTTTTTTACAGTAAATAGGAAGGGCATATTAAAATGAGCATTAAATTATGGTATATTTAAATAAATATTGTATTAATTTGTGAGTAGCATCTATATAATTATAAATAATTCATGTTAAATATAAAAAACATAATATTTTAAGTCCTAACATTAATTTATTATAAGTTATATGGATTATTCTTCCACAATTTCTGTTTATTTTCTTTTATATAACCCCACCAAGGTTTATAATTACAAGTTAATTATAATTTAAACTTTAAACATTTCTCTGAAAGCCAAACTGTAATTTGCCAGTAAATTCCCCAGCAACCAAATATACAAAATACAGAAATCCTTTGAACTTTATCCTTTATCTTTTTTGTTAATTGGTGTGCGGTTTTCCCCTTTGGCCAACACCTATCATGCCGAGGAAGGTCGCCCGCATATTCGAAGCCGATTCCCAACTTGTGATTTTGGGCATAAACTAAAACGAGGCCCCACAGAGGCGGGTAGCCAGGCGGAACACAGGCCCATCCTTAGAGATGGCCTGGCTCTCCCTCTCTCCCTGGCTGCCCCGGATACCCGCACATTGTTATAATTACGCGTAACTTTCGACAAGTGTCGCCTGAAAATCGCCAAGCGTTCTCATTTCAAGTGCCGCTGTCCAGGCAAAGTTATCCCTTTCTCTCCGTGGAAAACCCCTTAGAAAAAAAAAAACAGGAGGGGGGGAATCCCCTGGCAGCTGCGGTTTAATCTTCTTTTAAGTTGTGCCCCCCCATCCCCGCGTGTTTTTCCTGTAGAAAAAAGATGGCGACACCGTAAAGCAAAAGTTTGCCGCCACTTGTGGGTTGATAACTTAGAACAAAGCAAAGTTGGGGGAAGGCCTGGCAGGGGAGAAAGGGATACTGGGGGCGTGGCAGGGGGTCCGCACCGAGGGCAGTCCTTTGCACAGCTTGAAAATAGTTGGAGTTTTCGAAAAGTCATTGTTACACTGCTCTGAAGAGCCGGCCTGCCGCTGCCTTTGCCCTTCCATTCCTCTGGCTCTCTAATTAGTCGTCATTGGCTTGTGATTTGTGGGCGGACTTTCGGCATTTTCGAAATTGAAGAACCAGCATCCTGAATGGGAATGCCTGCACACAACTTTTCCCGCCACAAATCCAACTTGTAATTTTGTGCACATTTTTGATTTACCTCAGTGCGGGAATTCGATTGGATTGCACTGGGAAAATGTGTTTTGGGTAAATAAATATTAAACATAAAATATAAAATATTACAAGGGATTTTTAAACCCATAAAATCGTGCTAAAAAATGTTGCATCGTAAAAATGAACAAATTTACATTGATTTTGATACTTTAAAAATGTTATTGCATACTTTTAGACACCTTTTTAAAGGGAATTCAAAACTCTTGATAAACATATAAATAATTCCAGAATTAGATCATTAATGGATCCAAATTTTAGGCATTTGCTAGACTATAACTATTATAAAATACGAATTCTTAGAAGAGACTAATAAATAAAAGAGACTAATATAAATAAGACCGCTTTAGCTTTAAAATAAAGTCTAAAGCTACATTTTAAATAAAAACGCCAGACTTCAAAGATATTCTTGTAAGTTTTTACCCTTTAATAGACTCTGAAATACTACCAAATATTTATAAACTACACTTTCTAGATTGCAATCTATAATTTTAAACCCTTAAACATAACAAGTAATTCCAGCTAGTAGTCAGTAAGTAACCTCAGTGTAATAACACCTTTTGTACGATAAATCTCGAACCACACACCTGCTAGAGAAAACTACTTGGACTGCTGGGCTTCGCTCTCATTAGTCGAACCGATTGCCATTTGCCAGTTCATGTTTATATGGTTTATTCGGGCCCACAGGCGTTATAGCCGGCCGCAAATGATTTAAAGCAAAATGAGCTCGCCACAATTTATGCTGACCACATTAACCATTCTCGGCAGAGAGCAAAAGTCCGAGCAAGTATTTAATTAAATTAAGCACAAAGGAAAACACCAAAGTACGAGCTGCGAAGAACTCTGAGCGTTGAGCGGGGCCAGATGAAGTTGGCTTCTGTTTTTATGGTTTGGCCTTTAAAGCAGTCGTAAATCATTTAAGAAAACGGCCATGAACGGCAGGAGCTGCTGGCAGGCGGTGAGAGTGAGAGATGTATAGAGAGATGGCCGCTAATGGCCGGCGGTTCTTCATTGTCCGAGCCGATCACGCCCGCCAACCACTCGAAGCGCATTAAAATAGACTAAAATGTTCGGCGCTTGCCGCCTTTATGGCCACTTAATGTAAAACAGTTAATTAGCCCCACACATACACACACACACACACTCAAGCACACGCCCACATGAAGGGCGAAAGAATACGGGAAATGTCCAGGCTTAATGCAAAATGGCCGCCATCACTTTGTTTTTTCTGTTTTCTTTTTTTTATTCCGCCATTTCCCTTCCGGTTTCTTCCGCTGACGTTAGCCATCTTCACTACAGGCCAGGTACAAATGAGGGGGAGGTGAGGGAGCGTGAATGCTGTGAAAGGCGGAAAATTACTTTTGATTAATGAAGCGCAATGAGGCGCGTAAAAAAAAATCAAATAAAAATTATAAAAAGCTATGTAAGGAGGAGAGCAAAAGTCAGACACCAAACTTGAATTCCCTTTCCCAAGTTATAACTTCACTTGGATAAAAATAGGTTTATTATCTAGGGAATTACATTTATCATATGCAATAAAAGGTTTTAGGTGCGAAATTTCAACAAAAATAATGAAGTAGCATAATTTTTGACACTATGACAGTAAATTTCAAAGTCACAGTGATTTCTGTACCCCTGAATATTTACTTTTATGTAAATATGGTTTAAATATTCCTTAATCGTGTACCAACATGTATCATATATTATTAAAAATATTCAATTTTAAGTTTAAAAATGAAAAAATACCCTAAAAAATGATAGTGGTAATATCTTGATTTATTTTTTGAGCTTTACACATATTCTTGAATAACATTAATTAAATAGTAAAGATAAGATTCTGCTTTTGAGGAACTAAAATTAGAAAATAATAAATATTCGAATTATAACAATAATATATTTTTCTTTGTGTAATTATAGTTAATTTTGAGGAACTAAAATTAGAAAATAATAAATATTCGAATTATAACCATAAAATATTTTTCTTTGTGTAAGTATAGTTAATTGAAAGTCCTATTTGTAATATCAAAACCCACAAAGAGCATTTGTAATGCATAAACTTAACTTTGAAAGATAATGCTTTAATTAAAGAGAGTTAAGTATGCAAATTGATATTGTCAACTTTTCAGCACAATCCCCATACCCCTGCGTGAGAGAAAGGGTATTGTAAAAAGTTGTCAATCTCTTCCGCTGCCGCGCATTTCCCGCCCAGCTGGAGCTGGAGCTGGAGCCGGGGCTTCCTGTTTATGGCAGACAGCTACTGAGTAGCCCTGAGTGCCATTCAGAAAATCGGAAAAAGGAAAATGGACAGGAGGACGCTGGAAATTAACATATAACTGACGGCTGACATGCCATGGACATTATCGTGCCGAACACCTTCGGCTGCAGTTCATTATTATATATTAATGCTGATGCAGTGGGTTGCCTGCTGCCCAAAGCCCCAGCGCCCCGGGGAAAACTCCAGCTTTCTTCACCTTCCCGTAATTACGATGATGGTGGTCACGAGACGTGACTTAAGGGCCAAGCCAGAATGAGGTGGAGCGTATATAATTCCCAAAGACGGTTTTCTAGCCAACTTGGCAAAAATGCAACCTGCCTGTCATAATTATTTGCCTCGTTTCGCTTTTATGAGCTAGGATGTGGCCATTAAACGTGGAACAGATTTTGCCGGACAACTTTCGACGAAATTCATTAGCAGGATGATAAGGTCAGGTCATGGTCGAGCCGCTGCCAAAGTTTATATTAAGTAATAAACGTTTACCGCGACTTAATTTGCATATCCAAGGCGGCGGACGAGCAGCGTCGTGCAGCGCCCTCCTTGGTTAAGTGCCAGCGTAATTAAATTTAATCCAATTAAATGGCTGACAAGTCCAGAGCTGCTTTTGCGGTCTGGCTTATTAATGGGGCTCTCATTAATATGTCCTGGGCTGGCTGGCCACTAAAGCAGCTTTATTCGATTTTTGGCCAGAAGGGTAAACGTTTTATTAAATAAAAGCTGGTCTCGGAATAAATCTGGACCGCTAGTCATTTTGGGAATTTAAATAAAGGCGCCCCCTGTTAAAGGTCTTAACATAATGTTAGTATTTGGCAAGTTACTGTGTTAACTTACGTATGTTGAGCTCCGTAAGCTCTTGGCAGTGGTATTTTACATACAGGCCGTTATGTACATGCTGTAAAATACCACAACTATGTGCCTAACATACGTAAGTTTACATCATTAAATTCAATGTTATTCGAAGTTCTTGTATATCTTACCATTATGTATTGGGATTAATTACAATTAGTTAGATATTTTATATAAGCATTTTAAATCAATTAAACAATTTTTAACAGAATTTAAATTCTTCTAACAGTTTATGCAGTATATTAAACCAATATATTTTAGTTAATTTTGGTTAGACAGCGCTGGTCACACTTTTCGAAGCCGACTTGTGTAATAAAAACAAAATTCTTATAAATTCTCGTAGATGTTGTGGATCGATTGTTGGTTTCTGATTAAAATCACAAACAGAGCACGTACTTCACCGGAGGAGTGAAAAGAAGCAGAGGAGAGCAAACCAATGGTGCGGTCCTAATTGGGGTGATAACCACTGTCCAAGGGTCGCTGGCCGATCTTTACGGTCCAAGGCCACAGATCATATAAATAAAGTCTGATTGTTGTGCCTGTTTTGATTACAGAACCCCAGAGTCCGTGCCACCAGCTGCTGCTCGAGGATTTGAGACTGTCCCGCTGAAAGAGAAGCCACCATGCTGCCCGCCATAATTTTCCGTCAGGCGCAGCGCCCACTGCACCACGGGGCCACCACTCTGGAGCACGTCCTCGGAGTGGGCGGCAGCAGCTTTGTGAACTGCTTGAACCGCTACGCCGCTGCCACTGGGTTTATCCGCATATCGTTCCTGGACATCAAGCAGCGGCGCAACTGGGAGCTGGCCCGTCTCCGTCTCTATGCCGACGCCAAGAAGCAGTCGCTGCACCTTCGTACCGTGCAGGGCCGCCACCTGCTGCAGGGCGTCATCGATCGACAACGAGCCGAGCTCATCGAACGCAAGAACTTCTTGGTAGACGACATCCGTGAGGCGCGGCACAAAGTCCAGGAGCGAGTGCGAGAGAAGATTGACGAGATTCGCGAGGAGCGCGAGAATATCATGACCATACCTAACATGCTGACCATAAGCAGGGCCATTCTGTCGCCCTACATCGGCTATGTGATTGTCCAGGGTGATTTCACGCTAGGAATGAGCCTGCTGGCCATCGCCGGAGTATCAGATCTGGTAAGATATGCAAACAGTACCATGAAATACACTTGGTAAATATTTTGAAATGCCTTTAGATACAAATCAAACGAAATAAGTTATTTATATTTCCCCAAACATTATCTAGTATTCACAACTAGTCTCAAGTCCCAAAATAAATGCTCAGGAAAAGAAAAACAAAAGAAATACTTTCTCAAATAACAAAAGAAAGGAAAAACAGCATTTCCTGAGAATTATTTTGTTTGCGGAGACAATTTCTTTGCTTTTCACTTTGTTTCCTAATTTAAATCTTACTTTTTTCTCTCCCAAGTTGGATGGACAGATCGCCCGCCGATGGCCCTCGCAGGCGAGCAAAGCGGGCTCCTTCTTGGATCCCATGGCCGACAAACTACTGATGGGCTCCCTGGTCATCGCACTCTGTTACACGGATCTGGTGCCCATGTGGCTTGCCGGCATTGTGGTCTTCAGGGATGTGTTCCTCTTGGGAGCTGGTTTTGTCATACGCTACATAAGTCTGCCACCGCCGGTAAGTGGAGAATTTCCTTCGGCTTATGAGCAATTCTTACTTATCTAACCTTTATCATGTAGAAAACCTTTTCGCGCTACTTTGACGCCACCCATGTGACCGCTCAACTGGAGCCCACACTGCTCAGCAAGATCAACACGGGTGTGCAGCTGGCCACCATTGGCCTGAGTTTGGGAGCTCCTATTTGGAATTATTTGGGTGAGATTATAAAAATACATTCAGGCGGTCAAGAGATCTTAAACCTTTACTTTAACCCCACAGATCATCCCGCCTTGCATGGCCTTTGGTATCTGACCGGCCTGACCACGGCTGCCACTGCCCTCAGCTACGTCCTGAATCGGCATAATACGTTTAAGATTATCCAAAAGAAGACGTAGAACCGGGCATTTCCGTTGTATCTGAACACTATATGGGGGGAGAGTAGTATCTCTCGAATTGCAATGATTAGTATGTATTGTGTTTTCTACATGAGTACCATCTAAAACTAAATAAATATATTTTGTTAACAAATTGTTGGCAGCCTAACAAATTTATTTTATTATTTTATAAGTTTTGGAAAAAAAATTGTTTCGAAGCTAAAGAAATATCTGTTTGTTTTATCCTATTAAATTTAGATAATTGAATAAATATATTTTAATTATAATCTTTTTTAATTTAGCTAATTTTTTATTACTTTTTAAATAAAAAGTTGCTTAATTTCTGATGGAAAATATGTCCTCCACGGAAACATCCCGCCATCAAGAAAAACTGTGGGAAAATACTTTTAGAGCCTTAGTATTTTTCTATATTGGTATTTTGTAAAATAATGTTACTTAAATTACACATCTCTGTTAACAATAACATTATACCGCAACGAATTTTATTGCTGTCACCCAAACCGAAATAAATATATTAGATAAGGTCTTAGATTAGGTTTTAGAAACTAAATCTGAAATCATTTTAAGAATTAAGTAATTATACTCAATTACAATTCTAATGCAAAGCCAGCAAAAACAAGCACGCTCCCATCCCTACATTAATACCACCACTTGCGCTTAACAGCACACTTTTCAAGTGTGCCCGCTTGCGCGTCCATATTTAGCGTCTTCCATGAAAACATCTGGTCCCTTTTGCATCCGCACGATTTTTCCCTCTTTTCCGGTCAACTGACAGACCTGTAAGTTCCAAATAATTTTAATCTAAAAAATCCGAAACCTACAATTACCAACCACCTTCAGTAATAGTGAAAAGTGAACAATATGTGTTGGAAGTAAACGGAAATACACCTATTGATCGGCAAATGTGGATATTTACGTGAAAAAACGACGCCCAAAAATGACAAACAAAACAACAAAAGAGAATATGTTTGAAAACTAAATAACAAACGAAGAGTGGATGGTATTTTGGTTTATGTGGTTGAAATAAACTAAAAGAAGTGTTGTTGATATGAATTTACTAACTCTGTGTCCCTTTTCCTCTATTTTCATGCACCCAACGAAACAACAACATCGAATGAACAGTAGCCGCCAAGATGAGGAAAATTATGAAGCAGGGCAAGATCGTAATCGTCCTTAGCGGACGTTACGCCGGTCGCAAGGCCATCATCGTCAAGACCTCCGACGATGGCACCCCGGAGAAGCCTTTCGGCCACGCTCTGGTCGCCGGCATCGACCGTTACCCCCGCAAGGTGACCAAGAAGATGGGCAAGAACAAGCTGAAGAAGAAGTCCAAGGTTAAGCCTTTCCTGAAGAGCCTTAACTACAACCATCTGATGCCCACCCGCTACACCGCGCACGACATCAGCTTCGAGAAGCTGTCGCCCAAGGACCTGAAGGATCCCGTCAAGCGCAAGACGCACCGCTTCCAGACCCGCGTCAAGTTCGAGTCCGTCTACAAGGAGGGCAAGAACAAGTGGTTCTTCCAGAAGCTGCGTTTCTAAACTCGTCGCTGTCTATTCTTGGTTGCTGGATTGCCGTGGCTTTTTTTAAGGTTTAAATAAACAAAGAAGTAATTCTGATAAAACTGACCGAATCTGTGAGTGCGTTCTCTCTGAGTGTTCAAGTGGGGCATGTGCCCGTGGAATTCTGTTAAGCTGGACGCGGTGGATCAAGGCTGTAGTTCGGGAACAGTTCCAGACTTTATGTTAATCAGCTGTTTGAACTCGTTATCGAAATCATATTAGTGCATATAAGAAAAATACTTTCCCAGGATCTTAAAAAGCCACCAAGATAACTGCTGTTTGAAAAGTTCTTCGTCGCTTAGGAAACTATGTATTGCCAGGATCTTTAAAGTGTTTAGGTGCTATTTAAGGAACTATTTGCATTCTAGACGCTGCCCTTAATGCCTGAATATATATTATTATTCTGTCGCGACGATCAGATTGTCTCCGATTACGAAAACCCATAGAAAAGGAGTTTTGGGAGCTGAAAGACCCATTATGTGCCCATTCCTACTTTAAATTAAATATCGGTCTGAGAAATAGCGTAAAGAATATTATATCCATTGTGATAATCATTTATATTATGGTTTTGATATATTCATTGCTTCTTAGGAGATTTTATTCGCTAATCCGGTTAAACCTTTACATTACATCCATTAAAACACATTAGTTACACAGTTGTCTTTGTTTTTACTTGTTTTTTCTTTTTTTTACTAATAAATATTCGAACAGAATAATACATTTTGTTTGAATCAACTTCTCAATATTACAATTTGTTAGGAAAATTTAATTTACAATTTCATATCGCTTTGATAGACTATTTTTTGGGAACATTTTCAGGGGCATAATCTGTTGCGTGGTTCTTGTTGTACATCAACCCATACCTTAGGATAGGAAAGTTAAATAAAATAGAGAAAAATGGCCCACACTGGGGGGGATTTAAAAATAGTCAGATTGCAGAAGAAACGTTGGATAGGGCCGGCAAGAAAATCTGTGAAAAACAATAGAGAAATCAATTAATATCCAAACATATACTTTTATAGGATATAATTAAAATGATATAAATATATTTGTTGATTTGTCATTACCTGAATTATCACACTTTGACATCGAATGAACACACAATGGACATTTAGCCGGGATAACATATTTTGTTTGGGTTAAGCAGCGGAATTTTTCGACCTCAAACTTGATTTAAACCGATTCTTGCGGGGCATCACATTAACGCTGAATGCATTGGCTTTGGGCTAGGAGATGTCTCAAATTGGCTTAGTTGTGGGTTAATATAATTTTGAGTGGTTTGGTATTATGCTTAGTTCGATTTGGTTTATCTTGCTGAGTTTGTTAGCAGTTGGTTGATTGAGTTTCGGTAGTGCGATAGTGCCTAAATTTGGCTAAAATAGTTTCCATGTGGCCTGCGGAGCGGTTAAGCGTTTTTGGGTTTTTAGATATTTTTGGGGAGAGGAGAAAAAACAGAATAATTTCGTTGATTAGATCTGCACGAGGACAATTTTGTTACACGTTCAAAACGAAAACTACATACTTTGTGTACTGGGTGGTGTGTGTGTGTGTTGGTGGTGTGATCTACTGGAGCACTACTTATGACATATAAATAACAGAATAGTTCAACAAAGCAATTGATAAACAGAAAGGTGGGTTTCCTGGGTGAACAAATCAATTTGCAGTTCTAGATCGAAGGTATTCCCTTTACAGGAAAAACAAGCCTGTTACGAGACTTAAAATATTCTTAGCTAGATTTAGAACTGCACATTGATTGATTCCTCCTACATTTGACCCCTCCCAAGTTAACAAACTTAGGAAAGAACTAAGAAATTAGTAGTTAAGTGTAGTCTGTGGGTGTGATGGTTGGTTAGGTCACAGTTAGGCCTATAGAGGCAACAACACTTACAGTTCTGCTGCAGTTTTCAGGGTTAAAATAATACAGTAACAGAGCATGAAATTATAATACAACAAATAGGCCTGCCAGGGCCCATCGCAACAGTGAAGTAAAGGGGGGACAAGCGATAGATGTTTGTTTCTTTAAAAACTAAATAGAAAATACAGCACTCGGTGGTGACAGCAGCGCGATAAAAATAAACATTGAAACTACTCTAAATGCAGACGATTATTTTACCAATTCACGCGCTTGGCACTCAAGATCTTGAGTATATTCTGAACAACGTCGGTACTGGAGTGGGTGCCGCCCAGATCTGCAAGAGAATGAACGGATATGAGGGAACCTGCCATGTAAGCAACGACAGGAGATCGTATTCACCTGGGGTGCGAATGCCATCGTCGACAATGGTCTGGTAAACGGCCTCCTGAATGACATTAGCATGCTCCTTGTGCCCCAGATGGTTAAGCATCTCGATACTGGCATTGATCATGGCCACGGGATTGGCGATGTTCTTGCCAGCAATGGCGGTGCCTGTGTTGCGGGTGCCTGGCTCAAAAACGGCGTACTGAAAGTATAAATTATGGTACAATTTCCCAGTATTTAAAGGAACTACAGGCAGCGCTATTACTCACATGATCGCCGTAGTTCCTGCCAGAGATGAGGCCAGCTCCTCCGATCAGGCCGCAAATGACGTTGGACACAATGGTGCCGTACAGGTTGGTCATGTTCATCACGTCGAACTGGTGCGGATTGGAAACGGCCTGCATGCAGGTGTTGTCGATAATCATGTTGTCGTGCTTCAGCTCGGGGTAGTCCTTGTGCACACGGTTGGCCACCTCCAAGAAGAGGCCGTCGGACAGCTTCATGATGTTGGCCTTGTGGATGGTGGTCACCTTCTTGCGGTTGTTCTGGCGAGCGTACTCGAAGGCGTAGCGGGCCACGCGTTCGGCGTTCTCTACGGTCACCACCTTCATGCTCTCCACCACACCTCGGACAGACTCGTGCTCCAACATGGCATACTCGCCATCGGTGTTCTGGCGGATCAGGACAACGTCGACGTTTTGGTGGCGGGCCGGGATGCCCGGGTACGACTTGCAATGCACCACGTTCACGTACAGATCCAGCTCATTGCGAATGGCCACGTTGCGCGAGACCTCCGACAGCTCCTGGGACTTGGTCTCGATGTTGCCCTTGAGCGCAACACCGTTTCGCTTGATCGAGGTGATGGCGTATTCCAGATCGTCGTTGCCCTCGGTGGAGGGATCGATGTCGATCACCTCAAAATCGATGGGGGCACCGCAGTAGCGGAAGATCTCACGCACGTAGCCCATAAGCTCCGGACCGATGCCGCCGCCCGGCAGCATGGTGACTGCATGGCGACCGCCATACTGAGCCGAGGGAATGTCCGTGCCCTGTTCGGGGAGGAAAACAGATACAGATTTACAGATGCTATAACCTCAATCGGTCGTGATTTCCAGCGCTCCACCCACCGTCAGTTTCTTCTGCAGCGCCGATTTGGTGTGTGCCACATCCTCGGTCTTCTCCTTGGTCACCAGCAGGGGGTATCCCTGCAATTGGAATGGACAAAGACGATCAATGGTAGGATCTATCACCCGCGCATTATGTAATTTCCATCTGTTGGCCAATTTTCCGGCCGAGAAAAACGTACGCGGGCGAGGAACGGCGTCTGCGCCTGCAGCAATCTCTGGGTCAAGCGAAGGGCCATGATTTAGTTTGCTTAATTTGTGTTTCCTACGCCGCTGCAGACAAGTGCTTTATTATCGGTTAAATCACGGCCAATTGCGCTGTATTCCACTTGGCCAAATCGGTTTCGCTGCTTCTTCTTCCCCAAGAACAACTGGCTGCTAGGGTTGTCAAGGGCTGGTAAACATAAGTTGAACAAATACTTAAGAACATCGCAATTATATTAAGTAAATCCATATAAAGTTAGCAATGTTATCTTAATTTGTTAAGTAAAATCGAAGCCCTCAAGGTAATATTGTTTTTTAATAAGGAGCATATTCTTCTCGTATTCTTGAAGACTTAGACAACCCTGGTTCGAACAGCTGATAAGCGCCGCGACTGTTACGTTAACAACCACATTGCCTAGGATTTGTTTATTTAACTTATTTAAACAAATATCCTAGCAGCATGACTTAGAGTGGGCATAAAATCAACGTTTCTATGATATGGCAGCTGAACTAGCTCAGGACATGGCCGCAGGGTCCCTGGAAGTGAACATGCAAGAGCCGGTCACCAAATTCTCCTTTCTCCATGCGCTGGTTGTGAGTAGTTGAAAAGTATAAATTAAATAGAACAAATAATAAAGTAATCATTTACAGGCTGGAGGCGTGGCTGGTGTGGTGGTGGACATCGCCCTCTTTCCCATCGACACTGTCAAGACCCGACTGCAAAGCGAGCTGGGCTTTTGGCGGGCTGGAGGTTTCCGTGGGATCTACAAGGGATTGGCTCCGGCGGCTGCCGGCAGTGCTCCGACGGCGGCTCTCTTCTTCTGTGCCTATGAGTGCGGCAAGCACTTCCTCAGCTCGGCATCCCACACCAAAGATTCTCCTTACGTTCACATGGCAGCGGCCTCGGCAGCCGAAGTGGTGGGACTTACTCGAAAAAACCGGAATCCTCTTCATAGAATTAACCCTTTATTGTATTCCCTAGTTGGCCTGTCTGATCCGCGTGCCCGTGGAAATAGCGAAGCAGCGCTCCCAAACCTTATTGGGCCACAAACAGCAGCTGTCTGGCCTACAAATCCTGCTGCGGGCTTATCGCACGGAGGGCTTAAGACGCGGCTTATACCGAGGATTTGGGTCAACTATTATGCGTGAGATACCCTTCAGTCTGATACAGTTCCCACTGTGGGAGTACTTTAAGCTTCAGTGGACTCCCGTGACGGGCTACGAATCCACACCGATATCGGTGGCTCTGTGTGGCGCTGTTGCCGGTGGCATTTCAGCGGGCTTGACCACACCCCTTGACGTGGTCAAGACGCGAACAATGCTGGCAGACAGGGAGAGCTTGAATCGACGTCGCAATGCCTATAGCATTCTACGTGGCATTTATCTGGAGCGAGGATTTGGAGGGTAAATATGCTTATGGCTTTAAAGTCAGATAAATGCAGATGTAGATAGCTTCGGGTTCCTAAAGTTCCCAGACAATACATCAACACCGGGAGCGGTCTTGTCTATGTTTACATTTATTATTATATGTATTTTTATGCTATTTTTCAGTCTGTTTGCTGGTTTTGTGCCCCGAGTGCTCTGGATCACGCTGGGCGGTGCCTTCTTCTTTGGCTTCTACGATCTGACGACGCGACTCCTGGGCGCCGCCAATAGTGATCAATGATCATTGATGATTATCATTAAAATAGGGCTATTTTCGTTGTACTTGTAGTAGAGGCACGTAGTTTGTAGTAGTAACTATACCGATGACAACCACCAACGTGGACAAAAAATAGTGTGTATGGAAGTCGTACGAGAGGCGAATTTGCCTAGGCGCTGTTGGCCCTGTTATCAGGTCGCTGCGAATAATGAGGGATTAACAACTGACCAGGCGTATTTAACACCTCACCCACGTCTTCGATATGCAGGCGACCGACCAGCAGGCTGGCCACGACGTGGTCATCCCCCATTTCGTCCCCACAGGCCATGGGCACATCCGAGTCCAAGTCATCGTCCACGTTGATATAGCCGATTCTCGGGGCCTTCCGGCGAGCCCAGCAATCCACCAAGGTAACCCGGCAGCGGCTACGTGACATGACGTATACCTGGGGACACCCAAATACATAGATTAAGCGTATGCAAATGCACTTGAACAAACACAAGGCGGCGATAAGAAAAGTAACGAACCAAAGCTGCTAGAAAGAAAATTCCAACGAGGACCGCAATGGGTAGCCAGATGTACTCGGCGTCATCCGGATGCAGGAGGTCGGCGTCTTGAACAATCGTGGTGGTCTCCGACTCCAAAAACATTGATGCTTTCACAGTGAAACTTTTAAGAAGGAAGGTTTTGCGCTCATATTATAGAGCAGTGGTGCCAAATAAAAATTTTGCTTTCCCCCTAAAAAATCTAAAAAAGTGGAGATTTCCCCCTAAATAATCCAGTTTTCCCCTGAATTCAGAAAATCTGTTACCGTTACACATCTGAAATAAGCTTGTAAATTAAATAAAATAATAGTTATATTTAAAATAAACTTCCATAAATGGAAAGCTACATTACTTTATTGTGGATTAAGAGTTTTTTCTTTTGAATTACTCGCCACATTGCGCAGACTTTCGCCATTTTCAAGCTGAAGTCATCGATATATAGATGCTCTATCTATTATTTTTCATCGATATTTTTGCTGCAAAGTCCGGCAACGCCACGAGTTCTTGGGCCTTCACGAGCCTTTCTTAAGAGTTTTTCGAGGAAAATTTACCCAGGGATGCGCACCCATATTAAGGGTTTTCAACCACGGAAATGACGTGGAGCGCTGGAAATGAAGTTTCCGAGTTGCGAATTTTTCCGCAAAGTATGGCAATGTCATGGGTCTAAAAAGATGGCAACTCTGGCCGTGGCTGTGTTTAGTTTTCTGCGGTTTTAGCGGGGATTTTTGTAAGTAACGCATATTTCAGGGAATAATTAAACTTTAAACCTAATTAAGATATCCACAGATTGATCCGCCCTTGCTAGGGAAATTTCAAATGTCTATTGTTAAGGAGCGACTGACAGGAAGTCCTGTGAAACAGGTGTCCCCAGAGGTCTTATTTTCAGGCTCTATTTCTATTCTTGGGCTCCCAAACAGATGCCGCCTGTGCCTGGAGGAGCCCCATCCCAGACAAATGCTGGACATGATCGCCATCTATGACCATGAGGCGGAGTTAAGCTACTACGACTGCTACGAGATCTGCACTAAGGAAGATCTGCGCCAGAGTCCCAGTCGGGAGCCCAGGAGCTTGTGCAGCCGTTGTGCCGTGGAGCTGAGGTGGGCCTATGACTTCCACAAGAAGGTGGCGCTCGCCAATCAGCAGTTGCGGGAGATTTTCGAGTCCGCAAGACCCAATGAAGACTTGGCAGAACAAGAAGTAGAACTAGAACCAGAACCTGAAGAGGCGGATGAGGAGGTGCCTATGATGAGTGCGGAGTACTGGCTGGGGGAGATCGAGCAGCAGCAGGACTTGCAGGAGGAGCAACAGGCTGAGGAGGCAGCCGGCAGTATTGCCAGCATGGAGGAAATCGCACCCCGCAAGCGTTACAAGGGGAAATTCAATTGCAATTTCTGCCAAAAGCCTTTCAAGAACTATTCCAGCATGGCCAAGCACCAGGCGATTCACCTGACCAACCGGCCACACTTCCAGTGCGACCAGTGCAACAGGGTCTACCTCACCAAGCAGGCCCTCAAGGTGCACGTGGACGCAAAGCATAATCAGTCGGGCGTGTCTTGCGACATCTGCGGCAAGGTCTTTGCCATAGCCAAAGCCTTGGAGATCCACAAAAGATATCACACCAGGGACTTTCCATTTGCCTGTGATCTCTGCGAACGAAGATTCGCCCAGCGCTCGCACCTGACCCTCCATCAGCAGGTGAAGCACACTGGATGCCGATTCATCTGCGAGTTCCCCGACTGCCAGATGTCCTTTACCTCGTCTACGTCACTGAGGTATCACGAGGGGAAGCATACGGCGATGCCGTTCGAGTGTGCCGACTGCCAGCAGAGCTTCCCATCTCGTTACAAGTAGGTTTCTTTCTGCTTTGATTTAATAAACCGAGTGACTAAAGCCTAATCCTATTTCAGACTACGAGTACATCTGGAAAGGAAGCACGACAAGCGAGTGGATGTGGAGGAGCTGGAGGGGATGCGCAAGTTTCACATTGCGCGCTCTAAGTTGGTCCTGGCGAAGATTGAGGAAAAGTAGGTCGCGACAAGTGCTGAAAATACTACTAATGCGGCTTTAAGTAATTCTAAATCTAACTAATGAGTTGGAATAAGTGGAAGTACATAAAATAAGAGGTAATGCCAATGTAAAGGAGGCTAAGGGGTTGCAGCGTTAACAAGGGAATGGATAAAGTTCTGGTCTTATAATAAGAAATACCAAAGTACAAACGTGTTTGAATTAAAGCCTTAAAATCTGTATTATGTTATCTATTTATAGAAATGAAAGAAGTAAGAAATCAAGTTAATTTACAAATAATGTGAATAAGCCGAAGCCACACAAACCAAATACATTTTATGTTTCTATGATCCTTTTCCTATATATTTCATTAAAAACCAACACTCAACTTGCCTTACAAATATCACATTCAATTTATTTCACGTTTTCCTTTAGTTTTCTTACACGGATGAGGTTAGATATAGACATACTGACAGATATAGATATTCGATATCATAGACAAAATAAATGCTGCTAAATCTGATGGTATACATGTTTTGATCCTCCTCCACGCGTACGTCCTTCAGTTGGCCAGCGTCAGGGCCAAGGGCATAGACTTGGCTGTAGATTCATCCGGATGCTGGGAGGAGGCAGTGGCCGTGCCCGTAGTAGTAGTGGCCACATTGGTATTTCCCGCTTCAGTTCGCTTCCTAGAGGTTATCTTCTTCCAGCCACGCAGGAAGATCTGATTTCGATACTTCGGTGTGGTAAAGGTATATAGCAGCGGATTAACGGCCGAGTTAAGGGGCAGAACGAAGACCACCAGCCAGGCGTAGATGTCATCCGAGATGTTGTAGTTGAAGAACACCCAGATCTTCATCACAATGATGGGCACCCAGCACAGGAAATCGGTCAGCACGATGAAGAAGAATCGCACCGCAAATTCGCAATCCAAGAGAGTAAGCGGAGTGGCACTTCGCGTCCGCCAGATGGAGATCAGGAGGGCCGTGTACAGCAGAGCGATCATCAGCAGCAAAAGAAGATTGACTCCCAGGAAGACGAACGCCGAATATAACCAGCCCATGGGATAGGCCTCGTGAATGTGGAGGGGGAAACAGGTGCCGGAGTATGATCCGTAATAGGGCAAAGTGCTGGAACGCCACAGGAAGACCGGCACCACGGCCAGGCCCACGCCCGTCATCCAGATACAAAGCATGGCACACCACATCACACGGCTTCCGATGCTGCGGTGGCCGCGAAAGGGATCCGCGATCAGCAGGAAGCGCTCCAGCGACATAAAGGCCAGGATGAGCATCGACACCTCCGAGGAACTCACAGCCAGAGTGCCAATAAGGGTGCACTGCCAAGAGGTGATCCAGTCTAGCAGAACCCTGGAAAATAAAGGTTAGAATAATATAATAAAACTGTCTAGGATTTGTTAAATGAAAGATTATTATTATTATTATTATTTTCATAATTTTCAGCAGGATTTCCTTCCTATAGTTCCCACTCACTTGTAATACTCATTCCGGTAGCGGTAGTCCTGCACCCCTATAGTGACCAGGTAGAAACCCATCAGCATATCGGCCAAGGCCAAGTTCCGGATAACCATTGTCACCGCCATATTCTCGTCCCGATAAATAAAGCGACCCCAAAGGACCAGCACGTTGCCAGCTATGGTCAGCGTGGCCATCACCCAGGCGGAGTATCGGAGCACGGGCTTGCTCAACAGATCCTGAAAGGAGCTAACCCCATCGGTGGATGGCTTACACATCCTTATTCGCGGCGACATTGAACAGTAGAAGAACCGATCGTAGATGATGTACGTCAAGTTTCGCATGGCATTGATGGCCGCAAAGTCAATGTGATCATAGCGGATGCCCGTGAGATTCAAAAACGAGATGTTCAGGGGCTCCATTAGGTTTCGGTGGATGTGCAGAGGCATCTGAGCCAGGGAACTGAATGGAATGATGGTAATAAACTTTAAGCTTGGTTTTACAAGGGATTTTTAAACAGGAACTAAAGGATTTTTTCAGGTTAATAAAGAAAATTAAGGAACAAGTTATTACCCAGTTTTTAAAAGTACGAAAACAATATTTATTCTAGAATAATTTACAAACTTTAAGAGGGAAATGTGTAAATTGTTCTTTTCTTACGCAAATAAACTTAATTTTCTTATGTTTTATCCAAGCATATACTCACAGTGCCTCCAGTCGAGTGTTGTGCAAAAATGTCTCGCCAGATAACTCCTTAATGGGATTACCGACAAGGCGGCTGTAAAATGAAATGCACGTCTAAGAATTATTCGTAGATATAAGGTTACTCATACGGCGCTTTAAGCCGCGTATAATGGCGTCCTGATAAGACACGTTGTCGCTTTAAGGAATAATAACAATTTTCTTGGCGCGACTTTAAGGCTTTAAGCCACAACAAGTTGGCCAACGGAGCTTTTGAAAGTCACATAATAAAATCCCGCTGCGGAGCATAATAACGAAAATTCTTATTTAATAGCTGGCTGAGTATAAATCAGCGCACAAACATTGTCTATCAATGTGTGGATGTGGTTGTGGATATACAGATGCAACTGGCCGGCAGGAAAGGGCGCATCATTCATGGCAGACATAGCAGACAGGATGTGGCACAGTGGTTGCAGGACTTTATTAACCCTAAACCATTAATGTAAGTGTTTGTAAGAAATTATAGCTTCAGGATGCATTCAGTTCAAGAAAAAAGCATAATTTTAAAGGAAGAATATTTTTCTTGACTTTAAGTGATGTTTAATATGAAATTTAATCAAGTATATCCTTTTATAGACAATCTATCAATACATTATGATTACTTATATATTTCTCAGTAATATTTGTTACTTAATCCGTTTAAAAATATATTTTTCTCTATGTGCCAACCGTTTTGTATGGAGTTATTCTGCTTTATTATTATGTTTATCTCTTTGTGGGATAATAACTTGAATATTTTGACTGACTTGGAAGGATTTCCCTTGCTTCGGTTCCACCGTGTCACGTCCCTGGGAAGTGCAGCAGCTGATGTATAAACTGGTTACTAAGGATACGTGGAACTGAATCCCGATGGTGATGGCGTTGTCGGAGCTGACGTTGAGCTCTTGGTTAGAGCTCCATTGCTTGCACTTGTCTGGTCAATCAATGCCCAAGCGCCAACTGTTAACAGTTTGTTTTTATGGATTGTCGCACAAAGACAATGGCCACGCCTCCGCTGTCTTCACCCACGACCTCCCTGTCCACGCCCACTCCCACACCCTCGTAGGGCTTCCACAGATTGCTTGTAATTGCTCAGCTGGCTATAAAGCTGCAGCGTCATTTTTCGTAAACTAAATATTTAACTCGGCCACAAATTGAGCCGTCGAAAAATGGGTCCATCGCGTTGAGCGTATAATTTTTATTATGCAAATTTCTAATTAATTATTGAGGGACAGGCCTCTCGGATCGGGCTCTGGTCATTAATTTTCGCCAGAGATTTCAGGCACCAGTCCCTACAAAGTCCGCACTTAATAACTTCATAAATATCCCTGGGAAGCCAGACATATTAACATATTTTTCCGGGACGGGCAACAAGTTGCTGCGCTCCTCGCTGGTGGTGGAGCATCCAAATAAGCCCCTGGTAATGCCCATTTGCCATGGGCGAGCACATCCAGCCGCACACACACGTGGCTCCTCCATCCGAGGGCACGAAAGCGTACACATAACTGCGTCAGAATCGAAATCAGGGAGCACCAACACGCGGCAGGACAGGGTCGGTCAATGCGCATTTAAGGATAGGGTAAATAACTGCCTGTAGTTGGCGTAGTGCGCGCTACGTGCTGGGCTAGGTGCAAAAAATAATGCCAGGAAAATATCACAGATGATGGGTTGCCTGCAGACGTTGAACTAGTAGCTTAATACTCTTCCTAGAATTTCCAGGTAATATACACTAAATAACCTTTTGAACATCTTGTTAAAATATAATTTTAAGAGAATATTATTATCTCTTTATATTATCCTTTTATTGGGAACCATGTCAGGCTAGATCCTGATCTTTCTTTTGCAGGTTCTTTTACTTCCCATATTAGAAAAAAAAAGTTCTTATAATTTACGCTATATCTGTTTTACTGCTTTAATAGTTATATTTATTAATTGATTAAGTTAAAGGTAATAATAGCTAGGCAAACCCTTTATAAGCCTCCTCTTTTTAAGAGAACAACTTCCTTTGTTCTCAAACAAAATTCCCCTCAAGCTGCACCGTCCCTATTGCCATTACCATAATTATTTCCTACATTAGCCACCTGTTGTTGGCCCATTCAAGGTACCCCGTTCAACGTCGAGTGCATAATATTAACCAAATGAAACCATTTACGGTTCCCTTGCAAATGGCACTTTCAATTGTGAATTCTTTCGGGGCAATGTGCTCGCCAGGATTTACTCCGGCATTTGTTGCGCTGTCCGTCCGGCTGTGGGGGCGGGAACGGGACTGATGTTGACCATAATTAACGTCACAGCAACGTGGACACACAGGACGATGTGGGACTTGAGGGTCTGTGAAGCCCAGTATCTCCTCTGCAATCCGTAATGACCTGTCAGTGGCTCAGTGGCTCAGCGGATGACAGGAGGAATCAAATTAGTGCAGCGATTTCTCAAATATTTCGCTTTCGGTTGTTTTATGTCCAAAACCCAAACCTCGGGGGGATAACGAAAAACAAAACAAATCAGCAGAAATTGCTGAGGGAAGGCAGCATCGGATACATGAGCAGCATTTAGATGCGTATCTGATAGATACAAATACAAAGTAACGCTTGCCGAAGGAATTTCTTTGCAGTTCCTTTAGGACTGATGCACGCAAAGAAATAAGAGAATTTAAGGATATTGGTTAATTTGAAGTTGAATATATTCTGTCTGTGGGGTCTTAGCCTCAGCTAGTCAAACACAACCGCACGGAATGCTGCACCATGATAGGAGAAAGGTGTCTTCTGATAGATTTCTAACCTGATTGTATGTAATTTATCACATAAGGCTCTTGGAAATCAGACTTACATCAAAATAATTGACATTAAATTGTGAAAATCTTATTTTTTAGCAAATAATGCTTCCTTATGGTGTCATGACACTGTATTAAAAACTTCATTAATTGGAGTTTTCATTAGAA
>JAEIIF010023620.1:0-11447 GCA_018874455.1 Drosophila trapezifrons | reverse complement strand
GCCTCTAATGAAAACTCTAATTAATGAAGTTTTTAATACAGTATCATAACACCATAATAAGGCTTGACTTTCACTAGGATTCTCTTACAAAGTTCCAGACTGCTTTTAACTTCTTGGATTAGCTTAGTTTCCTTAGCTTAGTTTTAGGAAATAAACCTAAAACCAAATACTAAGAATGACTTTGCTTTTATTCTTGGCGTGATTGTGAAACCCATAATCCCCTGGGTCATAAGTTGAGTGATTAATTTCTAATTGCTCTGTCAACAGTGATCCAGACAGTTCCCTCCACTTGGCAAAAAAAAGGAAACACATTGATGACTTTTCATTGAACTTTCCTGGCATTCAATTAAAAACACGTTAACTTAGTCTGAGCTCTCAGCTGGCCCCCCGATCAATGCCTTATAATTGTTTGAGGTTTATCAATAACAAGTTTAGTTCGGAGATCAAATCGACGCAGCGGGACTCGCGCCACGTAGCCATAATTAGCCAGTTCGAGCTACAATGTTACGTGTGAACACAGATGCGGATACAGATACATTCTGTAGCCGAGCATACTAATAAGTAAGTATGTAGTCGAGCTAAATAAATATCCACACTCTCGTTAATTGGCAAAAAACGAACGAAAGCCTGCAGAACGTTCTAAAGTCATGAGTTTCGGTGTCGTTTTCGTTTTCATTTATGTTTTGGGCATCCGATGATGCAATTGGCAACCAAAGTCAGACTTGGCAATATATTTATGTATATATATTTTTGTATCTACAAAAATAAAGGCATTTTGTGGGGGCTGCGTTTTTTGGAACCGCCGCAGAATTGGACTCGTGCGCCGACCTTCGCCGCGCGAATTGCATCTCATTAACACCGCGACTGCTTCCGATTAAATTGAATGCGAACACTAACAGCGTAATTCGAGGAATTACTCACAGCCCGAGGTGAGTTCGAATTTATTCGCCTTAATACCGACCATAAATCCGCAAGTCGCGCCATAAAATATCAATCGAATCTATAGCCGAAATCGGTCTTTAGCTTAAACAATTTTTGTGTCTAGCCGAGAGGCATTTTTTACTACATGCCATAAATGCCGGGATGACGCCTCTGCCAAGGGGGGGATCTTGCGGGAAATTATTTGCCAATCTGCACCTGCGAAATGCATTCCGCCGTCTGCGGCTGTCTGCCATTCCCCCCGAACGTCGTTCGTCGTTCTCTGGCTTATTTACACTGCACATCTCGAGTTCAAGTTCAGCAAATTATGTTTGTAAACAAGCGACAGTAAGTGATACTGACGATAGGAATCCTAAGCATTTAATTCAATTTAAAAATCGACAGTCACCATAAACTACATCTAATTGTTGCTTCTCATTATTTGACCAATTTGTGAACGGAATTCCCAGAATACGTGAACACCGCGAGGTGTTCGACAGGAAAACTGACTCAAACTCATGGAGTTAGTCAGGGTGATGTCATAGCAATGCTTATGAAATTTCACGAAATTATTAAAGCCCAATGACGTCACTAAAACAAGCCGAAAATGTTCGGCAAAATAGAAGATTAAAATCGTAAATGGCAGGGCCAATTGAGAGACCTCGTCATCAATTGCTGCCTGAAATATATATTGGTTCGAACTTGAATTTCCCCAGCTGTTTGGTTATTTCCCTTTGAGCCAGAAACCAGAAATCAGAAACGAGAAATCCCCGTGCAGAGCCCGCGGCTTTGATTCAAGAGCAAGTGTTGACCTTCCCAGGAGTGGATCATTTGTAGTCCAGTGTAATTATGGCCAGTAACCCATTCACATTCCCATTCCCACTGGCGGCTGCTGTTTTCGTTGCACAGAAGGCAAATTCCAGGCCACGAAGAGCCCATCAGTTCGGGCCATCAATTCGGACACTCGGAAAAATGTTATTATTAAGGAGAGCTAAATTCTTGCGCATCTTCTATAGAAATGACTAAATAATTAATTATTTAGAGAGCTAAATGTTTAAGGATCTCATTTAGAATGAAGAACCTCATAAATTATGTAAATTAATATTATTAGATATCGATTATTTACTACCATGTCAATTAGTATTTAAAGAATAATTTCTGAACTCAAGATATAATTAGTTATTCCTCAAAAATTAACTTAAGCTTATTATTTGGCAGTCCAGCCTATAAACTTCGATTAAAAGTTTCTTTAAAAATCCGTAGATTATTTGAAATAATTGTATATCAATGATTATCAAAATATAAATATAATAATTATTATATTCGACCTCTAACTATTTTTCACAGTGCACGACTGGGACACTCCTTTGGACAAATTAGCCTGCGGTTAGCTGTGGATGCATTCGAAGATCGCATGATCATACGGCCGTTTTTCATGGCTTCGTTTGGCAGTTGACACGTTAAGAGCACGCACGTTTGCCGGCTATTTAAGTGGCCCCAGCCACTCGGCATCCCAGCATCTCTTGGCCATTGCCACTGGCCAGAAGAGACGGAGATGGAGGCGCAGAAGGAGGCCCGATAAAGCGGAGAGCGGCATTTGACAGTTATGACCACTTGTTTTATTTTTAGAGCCAAAAACGGCTAGGCCAGTTGGCAAAACGAAGCCGGCCGGCACCCACAGACACACACCAAGCACACACCAAACACACACAAACTGAACTGGTTTGGTTTCTGCCCGACGACGATGACGACGCCGCCGCATGACTCTCCTCTCGAGGCCCGTTTGGAGTGCCGAAAAATACCCCGGCCCTCGCCTTGATCTTGACTGTGTTTCGGGGTGTACGAGGTGTGTGTACAACTCAATTCGTACCTTCTATAGGACATGCATACGATCCGTCCTCGATTGGTGGCCAGAGCTGCAAGAAACGGAAAAAAGGGGACTTTAATATCAACAATTCGAAATGGAAATGGGACTTTAATATCTACAATTCGAAATGGAACCTTAATGCTATGGCGGGGAGAGTGCGCACTCGAGTGACTTGCATTGAGAGTTTTCAATTTATCTGTGCAATTATTTCTTGGCTTTGATTTTAATTGTCTGCAATTAAAGCCTTAATTGCCCGCCCGTCTAAATACATTTTTAACGAACTTTGCCTCGTCGGCAGGCTGTCACTCAGCTGCAGCTGCCTAATCCCAGTTAGCCCGGCTTAATGGCCAGCCAAGTGTGAAAGTTTTGCCCAAAAAGTAGGCATTCTCCTCAATCGGATAGGAAATTTACATTAAATTGGCCCAGGGTCGGCAGAGTTCATAACAGATGAGGCCGATCATCTTCGCATCAAGGTGAAGAATTTACGGCTTCTCTGGGCCGAAAATAGCGTAACTTGGCCTGACTGAATCACTATTCATCGCTTCTCAGGGCGTTGCTCAGCCATTGTTAGATACGAAGAGCCAACAACCTGTTGCCTGATTGCTATTCAAGGGACGTGCCCGAAAATACTGTCACGTAATCTGCGAACGCCCACTGTGCGGGTTTTGTGAATGGATTGGACTCGGTATGGGACTGGGACTCGGACTGGTCTGGACTGCATATCATCTAAGAGGTCGTCAGCGTTTGATGCCCGATCATCACATGCAAATTAGCTGCCATTGATGAGCTTCTGAACTTTGGAATGCCACCTGCCACAGATCTGAGAAGCAGATGTCGAGATCTTGGCGATCTCTTGGCTGTTGAACTTGAATTGGCGGCGGAACGAAACTATTTCCCAGAGTTGTTTATACCAGGGAAATTAGCAACGGATAAACAATCGCCGAATCGCCGGCCCATTCTGCGTCACAGATCCCAGAGTTCTCGGCGGCGGAACTCTCCATATGCCCCATCGCGGAATTCCTTTCATTTCGGAGAGCTTTCCCCTTTATCTCTGCGGCGGGGCCTTATCTTATCTGGCGGGACATTTGCTAATTATAGATAAAGCCGAACCCCGAAAAAGCACACACCACACACCGAACACAGAGTCATGTGCACTTGAGCTCTGGGATTTTGTGGCTTCATTTGCGTTTGACAAATTCTAGAGTCTCCATTCTCCATTCTCCCATTAAAAATTCTTGAATGCAGCACTCCAATGTCGGGGCCCCGCACTCTCAGCGGAGTTGCCCAATGATATTGTTTTGATTGCGCCTCGATAACAGCTTGTTTCGCCTTATCGAAACACATTTGGTGCTCATCCCCTTCGGAAAACATTGCCTCTGTATCTAATGGGGACAAGGTTGACACATCCACCAAAAATGGGACCACGAAGTGCACCCAAATGTGGCTACGAGGGTGTGAGAGAATGACTGCCTGCACTCGATCTCGGATTGCTTTGGATCGAGACGAAACATAAAACGCGGAAAAACGAAACCCCAGACGCGGGGCGCCAATTTACAATCAAACTGAGCCAAAACGAGCAAAAAACCTCTGAGGAATTGAACTTGAAACATGGAGGAATGACCAGGGCCAAGGGTGCTTTTAGGGGAATGTTTGTACAAAACAAGAATTGCCAGGAAATTCCAACATTTCCTGTGACTGTGTACGTTTCTGTAAAAATCCATAAACTCATGATACCTGAGGCATTTTCCCATTCAAGTTTATGAAATATCAAAAGAATGTAAATAGATTAAATGCAGGAAACTATTACTTAGGAATAAATGACAAATAATTTTCCCAACAGCAAAGGGAGAGCCAATATTTCTGTAGAATTCAAACACAAAATTTACCACAATTCAGGAAGTTCGCCAAGATAAATGGGAAATATGGTTGGGCGAAGGTGCTCCGCACATTTCCGATAACCTGACGAACCCCGGGGAAAAGATAAGTGTGTCTGGGACTCACTCGCAGATAGAGAGACAGGCATTAGCACCCACCAACATGAGAGCTTCAGCTTTTCGCTTGCCTGGCTGGGCACCGAGTTATTGGCCATAAAGCCGATTTCTGGAAATAGCCTGAAACACAGTTTTCAGTTCGCACTCGCACACCTCTGTGAATTATGCGCTGGAAATTAGCACCTTGGCTTTAGAGCTGGGGCCCCGAGTCGGAGGAGGATTACGCAAGAGCTTTATGGAGATGTGTGTTCCACCTTCGCAGATCTTCGATTTCCCAACCCGGGATCGCTTCTCTCGGACTGATTGATAATCTCATTAGGCGGTGACGTTGCATGAGTGCTTGCTTTTAGACCTGACAAGCAAAACTCTGTCCGAGTATTATTAATATTTCTTTTTATACACACATTTCGTGCCCCAGTGATTCACCCTGCTAGGTGCTGGCTGCGGGAAACCACAGAAAGCAACGGGAAAAGTGAAAACTCGGAAAGAATATATCGCACGGATCGCTGTCCTATCCGTGTCTGGATGAATCAACCTGGCTGGCTTCCACCTCCGACGTGTGCGGTTTCCTAATGATTTACGTAAACGATTCCCGAGTTGCAGGGCCCCGAAAGCTCGCTCGCCGGGTGGGTTTGCTCACTATTCATACTATATACACATCATACAGTATAACACAGTATATGGACAGATCGGTTCGGGGTTGCAGTGGAAGCCAGCCCGCGTAAGTAGCGCGGAGTGTCTGGCGGAGATTTCACGCGAATGCGTGCCTCTCTCGAAATATATAGATGGAAGTCTGTTGAGTTCGCAATCGGCGCTTTGAGACGCTTCAAGTGCCCGCGCCCGGGGGTTAAGAGAGTAACCGTTTTATTATGGTTTACTCATCCCTGCCTCTCGTATATTTCTTACTTTTGGCAATTATATAACTCGGCCGAGTTGGGAAATAAGGTCAAGTTTGCCTCAATCCAAAAACAAAAAAAAAACGACCGCAATGCCAGTCAGAGATAAGTAATAAAAGTGAGCAACTTGTTTCAGCTCCTGACCCCGAACCCTGGCCTTTACAAGGGGGAATGTCCAGATTGGCAGCCGAAAAACCGAGATTAGTCCCTTGCGGATTACTATCTGAATTTACACACGCGGCTGCCGTTTATTTTCGGACTTTTTATTTCGACTTATCACGTCCAGCAGTCTGCTGGGCTTTATATTATTATTAATATTATTAATTCAGGGCTTATCAAGTCTCCGCACCGAAGCCAAACTCACACCACACGCAGAATTGCTTGAATTCTTCGCACTGTTTCTGCGGTTTGTATTTTCTATATTGAGAGCACTTTTGTTTGATCAGATATGTGTTTATTTTACGTATTTTTCACTGTCTTTTGTTCTGCAAGCACTAAAGATTCAGGCCTGAAGAGTCCTTCAACACACGATGCGATCCACTAGGATCTTTCGGTCGGACTGGCGGCCAGAGACTGGCGGAGATCGCGTCTCGCCGCTATCACAGAATGTGTCGCATGGCGGGCAGAAGCCCAGCAAAAAAAGCAAAAAAAGAACCAACAGTGCTTCCTCTGCTACTGAAAGATACAAAATTCGTATCTGAAATGGGAGAGAGCACCCAAAAATGCCGAGAGGGGATGACAATGGGGCAAAAACAACAGCGCGTCACAAGCAATTTAGCCTCGTAAATCGGCGAATGCAAGTGTCTTGATGGCTCTGGCGGTTTGATTTTTGTTTTCGCTTTTTTTTCCGAAACATTTTTATGGTTTTTATTTACGTTACGTTATGTTATTTTATTTGTTGCGTTTTTCGTGTGGGCTAGACAAGTGTGTGCAAACGGAAACTATATAATTTTTAATTACCTAGAGACGGCGAGGGGAACTGGGAACGCTGCTTTTTCGGATCGGATTGGATTCGCGCACGCACCCGACAACACGTCTCGGCACTGGAGTTGCCCGAACGAAACAAAAGCTCGATTACCTGGCGAAAATCGGGGGTCGTAAACCGGAGATCGGAGATCGGAGATCGGATCGACCGTACGCGGAGAGAGCTGAGCACCGAATGACACGCTATCGGAGCCCCGGTTCCCAAGAGCCGCGAAACTTCAACGGAGCGCGAGAGCGAAAAAGCCCATGGCGAAAGCTGCACTCAGAGAAAAAGTCGCAGCTCAAGTTTTATAATTTAATTTTCTTAATCTAAGAAAACTATTATATATTGTTTTCAATATTTAAAATAAACAAACAATTTTTTACAATGCATTTTTAATGTTATCATATTAATTAAGTTTGACAAGATCTCAAAAATATATATAATATATGCATTTTTTATACCTGAAAACTAAGTTTTTGTATACAAAGACAATTTTTTAAGTATTATGGACTCAAAATGAGAGGAATACATATTTGAGTACGCGTCTTATTAATTTAAGAATGCCATAATTCTCTCTGTGTATGTTTAAGGTCAGGACTTGGCACTTCAGACAGAAATTTTAGTAAATTTATTTTCCAGTATTTAGCTGCGAATAATTTCCAGAGAACACGTTTCCTTTCTCTGAGTGTACTGGAGAGAGAGGTAGAAGAGAAAGAGAATTTCGGAAGAGAGTGCCAAAACCCGTTGCCGTATAAGCGTAATACTAGGAAACACGTGGATAACCAGCGGCACACGCGCCTCAGAACGCACACAACTTTGTTTGGATTACGAAACTCATCGGCAAAAGCTTACTAATTGCAAATATTACTCTCAATCCCCAAGAGAGCCGCTCGCGCTCTCCTTCCAAAGCTTATCACACGGCACTCCGGCGTTATCAACTGATGAGTTGACTTTCCGATTTTTTTTGTGCGAAACGAACCTAAAATTCTCCTTTACAACGTTTGCATTTTCCATTTCCTGCTGTAAGAAATGCGACATATGTATGTTTTAAAATAAAACTCGGGTGTTTTTATCAACAGCTCTGCTCTGCCATATCTTATCATTTGGCATATTCTTTTCCGCCACACGATAAACACTCTTCACGTTTCTTCGGCCTTCTGTCTCTTTTTGGCCACAGCTAATTAACCTCGGGGGGCATAGAAAAACTCCAGGTGAAACTCCTACAACTCGGAGTTAATGCGTGGGTGGGTTTTGTTTACGTTTTATTGGGTTTGTGGGTCAAAGTTAGTGTTCATTCGTGAATGAATCGGGTGAACTTTATTCGTATTTCTACGAGTGTTTGTGCGAAAGCCCTGTACATGTGTGCTTTGCAGGCAGCTGAGTGGCAAAACTTGTGTTAATACCAATGTTAAATATTTGAGTTTGATTTTATCTTATCGGTGCCGACGATGTTTGTTCTCGATTGGGCGGACTCCTCCGGGTGATATCACCCCGCTCAGTTCTCGAAACCCCTCTTTTTGCCAGAGCTTTCGGACGGCCCTTTGCCCATTTTACGCCTATGCCTCGCACTGAACGCTAATTAAACGGATTTCCATTCCACATACATATGTATATGTACATCTGTACATATAGAAGAGAAGGGTGGAACAACATTATTATCTCACCATTCAAATATTCGCACTCGCACACCCGAAACTTTTCTTTAATCGTTCAAAACTGAATGCCAGCAGCCGCCAGGTCGGCTATTTGCTTACCTTTTGACCAAATATGTGTGAGAGGTTCGACTGGGCGATGCCCTCGATCGGATGATACCTGAAAAGTACATATTATACATATTGATATCTATAAAAGAAGAAACTGATATTGTTTCTGATTCATCCAAAGGAATGGAGACTGTTTTGATATGTCTAAATTGCGAAATAATTTTACTGATGAAAATCAAAGAGTTTTAAGAAAGTTCTAGTTAAAGCTCCAGTTAAAATAAAGTAACTGCTGGTTACAGCAAATGTTAATTCCTAAATATTTGATTCTCTTGCAATTAAGAACAGTTCTAAGTTAAGATCTGATAGCATTTTAGGAAAATCTCTATTAATCATATCAATAAACTATTGTTAAACCACGTTTAAATACTACTTAAGTAACCCAAAGCTGTTACATTTATCTAGAATCCAGGTGAATTGTTATTTATTGTTAATAAAACAACACGGGACAATAAAGAGAAGGGAGAATGAACTAGCTAGAATAGAATATAATAGCTTTTGCTGTATTTATACCCCCGCTCGCTTACTGGGTATCCCGTGGATCAAAAATAAAGTATCCGCTTGTTTATGGACGGATAAAAAGGCAGCTACTTTTGACGGGTTCTCGGCTCCGTTGTTTATCTCAGCCGCCGCACCTGCCAGCGATCCTCTCCAGCTCTCCTCGTATACGTCAATGGGTCGGAAGTGTCCAACGCCCCTCCGGCAGGCTGATAAAGAATTGTGAGAACCACTGAATGGGTTTCTGCTTTGGCAATGGCCAAATTTTAATTGCAAATCGACCCAAAGAACTGACGTCAGAGTGAAGGAAGCAGCGGGCTGTGGGCGATTGTCGGATCGCAAATCGCAAATCGCCGGATTGCGAATAATATATAGAGTTGCGAATAATATTTATTGGGAGTCCGGTGCCAGGCCAATCAGTAGATCGATCCTATTGCCAGCGGAAAGCTGAGCTAATAGAGGAGCTCGAGAGCTTGGGTTTCGCGGCGCCCTATTCCACCGACTGCCGGAGTGCTCTGTTTGTTTTAGATTATTGTTTGGCCAACTAATTATATTACACATTCAGTCGCTTCCAGCGAAACCCTTCGACCAGTCCAACTTGCGCAACTGGAAGAGTCATGCGTCACGGAGTTAGTTCCTCGATTTGGGGGACGCATGAACGATCGAAACACTCGACCAAAATTGGCTCTGTTCTCGATTAGATAGTCGTGATATTTATTAATAACATTAGCCCTCTCGCCTGACAAATATATATCACTTCTCACCTCGCCAATAGGGGCAATCAGCTGGCAACTGGCGAAGTAGCGAAGTGGCGGCGGGAGTTATGCAATTTCCAGAACCAAAGATTGTTTGTTTGGGGAAACCTGGTACTTCAAGTGAAGGCGTTGGCTTCCCTTGAACGGAGAGAGTGTTCCCGCAGCTGAGCGGAGTTCCAAGGTGTCGGTGGCAGCGTTGACTTAATTGATTAGAGCACCTGACTAGCTTTGCCCGGGGACTTTGTGCAGGGACAGCTCTGACAATGCCTAATTTCTGTGTAAATATTGATACGATATCTCCATTGTGCGGGTGTATGCATTCCCGATTAATTTCGGCTCGAATGCAAAGCTTATATAATTGGAGATGGGGAAAAGTTTCCATTCTCCCGATATTATTATAGGGTTCTTTGGTGGCGGCTAGGAATCTCGTCAAATGCAAAATGCTGACCCACATCGCCGAGCAGGGTTTCGCTTTCATTGACTCACTGACTAAGTGACAAAGTGACTGACTGGGTGAGTGTCCCACAATGGATCGTCGATCGAGTGGGCTTAGCTGGAGCTGGAGCTGGAGCTAATGGGGCTGCAATGAACCGGAAATTCACAATTAACCGTCAATCCCCCAGCCGAGTTTCATAACCAACTGCATTTGGAGTCGACTCCATCAGTTGGAGGGTGTAAGTCGGAATCCGAAATCCGTATATGGAAATCGCACGTTACGGCTCATTGGGCGCTGGACATTTATTTGTTTTATTTTTTTCTCTTTCAGCCTAGGTGTAATTTTTCGGATGCCTTCTTTGGCCCCCAGAAATCGGATAAACAAGCGAAGGGAGGCGGCGTTGGTTATTTTAATTGTTCGTACGTGTTGTTCTACAAAGGCTTGTTCGCTGGCTGGCCAAAAATTATTATATTATGATCTGGCGGCAACGTGATCGCCCGATTCGGCTCGGGTTGAATACAACTATCAAAGTGGGCGCCTTTATTTGGGGTCGGGGCGAATACAGTTACGCTGACTGGGATTGACTGACGAGGAGGGTTCATTGGAGTCGCCACACGCCGCCTTATGATATCATGTAAATGCAGTTGGGCTTAAATATAGATAACTGTAGTTTCACTTTTTCGGCTGGGCCCATTCCTAGAAAGGAATGGGAACGGGCTTGGATATTGGATGAGCAGAGCGACGGCTTGTACGTGACTAAGCAATGAGGGATCATTGGCGAGCTTCGTCGGGGGTTTTGGGAATGTTAAAAGTAATAATCGGATTTCAAGTTAAAGAACTAAATTAAAAGCTAGAGTATTCTTTATTTTTATTTAGTGGAGAAGCAATAACTCCCAGTTTACCATAAACTAAGGAAGATAGATGATCTTTACCGAAATAAGTTATCCTCGGAAACCTGAATCTGCAATTAAATCCTCCTGGTTACTTTGACAAATGCTCATAACCCTGATTCATTACCCAAAGACTCTCTCTCCCAGCTTAATCAGTTGCCTCGATAAACGATAACGATTTTTCAGTCTAAGCCCGCCGCCGCGAGTCCCGAGCTGCGTGTGCAGCAGGCAGGCAAAATGGCATTCGCAGGTGGTCGCTAATCAACGTAATCAACTTGCAACAAGCTCGTTAGGCGCGGCAGACGCAGCTTCAGCTTCGACTGCGGCTTCATGGTAATCAGGCCACCAAGTTCTAGCCAACTTCTGAGGCGGCTGCGGGACGCGAAGGTCGCTCTAACCAAATTGGTCGCGGAGTGCCGACTGGGCAGAGCAAAAATGTGTGGGAATTATGTTAAAAACAAATAATATA
>JAEIIF010023618.1:0-10675 GCA_018874455.1 Drosophila trapezifrons | reverse complement strand
GCTTAGGAACTAAATCGAAGATTCTGGTAAAAAGCATTTAAAAATGTTTACTATATTTATGAATATTATAATTTTGATAAAATTTATATAGTATACTAATACTCGTTTTAAAATTCTACTAAGATCTCATTAAAAAATGTTTATACATTTATTAATGTCGTAGTAATATTTAGAATAAATATTGCAAAGGTGATAAATTCCCCAAATAAAATTTATAAGTACATTTACATTATTTACAAGACTTTCTTCTCGCCATAAATACTTTCCATAGTCACCCCAGATCAGGTACAATTATTCCCATGCCCAAAAATCTCTTTCCCAGAAAATCTCTGGCCACAAAAAAAATAAAGCCAGGTCATAAAAAAGAAGCGTAGAACGCTCTGCAGCTGCAGCCGGCGAATCTTCCCATTTTCTACGTGCTGATCTAGCAGTTTCCCATCGGCCCAAGTGCAGCATGTGTGTCCCCGTCCCTCCAGCTCCATCTCCAGCTCCAACTACAGCTCCATCTCCAGCTCCAGAGCCACTTTCTAGGCAGAAGAAGATTTACTCATCGAGGAATGGCAGGGCGCGGACTGTGGCCACAAATCAAATTGCCTCAACGAGATCTTTAACTCACACTCGCGGTGTCCAGTCCAAGTTTAATGGCTGCGGCGGGAGTATGTAGTTCTCCACCTTTTTCGCCGTAGAAGTCGATGGGCTTTCACCTGCAAGTTACCTGTGTAACTGTAAGTGCCGGGCAGACGTCACGTACGAGACTTGTCCGCCTCAAAACAAACGCACTCGGAACGCCCGCCGCGCCCAGCCTTGACCTACAGCACTGGTTCGGTCTTGGGCTAGCATTTGGACTCTGATTCGGATTCGGATTCGTATTGGGACTTGGTCTTGGGTTTGGCTGGAGGCCTCTGCTGGCTACCTGCATTCAGCCAAAGACACTTAAACTCGCTGACGGCGGAGCTTTCTAAAAAGTGCTAAGGAAAAGCATTCCCCTCCCTCTCTAAACTTTAATGCAAATCGGCAAGTAGAAAAATTAATATATTTAGTTAGGCTACTGATACCCTTGCTTTGTGGCAATTATATTTGCAAAGTATACTAGAAGAGGCTTTAAAAAGCATGATTTTCTAAAATAACAATGTTTACTGTGGACAAAACAAAAAATGATCATATGGACAAAAAAATCTGGTCATATGGACAACAAAAATTTGGTAAAAAAAAAGTGGTCATATGAACAACAAAATTTGGTCAAATAACAAAAAAAGATCATATGGACAAATAAAATCTGGTCATATGGACACAAAAATTTGGTTAAAAAAAAATGGTCACATGGACAAAAAAAAAATTTGTCCAAATAACAAAAAAAGATCATATGGACAACACAAAAATCTGGTCATATGGACAAAAAAAAATGTGGTAAAAAAAAGGTCATATGGAATAAAAAAATTTGTTCAACTAACCAAAAAAAATGTTTGTCATATGAACAAAATATTTAATCCTAAGGACAAACAAATTTGGTCATATGGACTAAAAAATTTGATCATATGGACTAAAAAATTTGTTCATAAGAACAAAATTTGGTTATATGTTTTGAGGTATTTACCCCAACTACATTACTAACTTCTCCCCAAAAAGATTATACCCTTTGACAAGGGTAACCAAAAAGCAGAAGAAGCTGCCACCATATCGCTAATGATCCCCATATTTGGTCAGAAACGAAATTAAAACGCTGCTAATTAGCCATCGGATATGGCCAAAACAAAACCAGAGGCCTAAGCCCGAGCCGTGGACACAAATCCCAGATGATTGCAATTAAGCCGTTGGCCAAACACACCCACGATCCGGCCGCTCTCGCACCTAATTAAAATCAATGAGAGCCCCGGCCAGCCAGCGAACAATCAGCGTCAATGGTAAACACATGAATATTTGCTTTAAATATTTATGAAAAATATTTATCCGCGTTGGCGTTGCCTCTTCCGTGCGGCGGGAACAGCTGGAGGAGGAGGAGGAGAAGGCCCTGTGGCTGTCATTGAAGCTCACATTCCGACAGATCTGAAGAATGGAACTAAGACTTTGGTTTTAGCTGGTCGCCAAAGAAAAAGCTTGTTCTTTATGTGTTTTAATATTTTTATATATTTAAATTTAAATGAGAATCTTGTCACTAAATGCTAGTAGCTCTAAGTCCTTGTAGTCTTTGAGATTTAGGTGCTCATAAAGGACAAAATAGATATTTCTAATGATGCTCAGTTATAATACCTTGAGTACTGGCTATGAAAAAGCATCAACATAAATAGGTAACCTTTTTCCATTGTAAAAATCCATTAAAACATTGATTGAAACTTCTTCCAGACAGTTAAAAGTATTACCTACACATAAAGCCAACCACGAGTGGCTTCTCCGCTTAACATATAGTCTCGTACATATCTGCAAAGACCTTTTACGATCTGCAGTTCCATCTTCCTGACATTTGTTCGACAACCAACAGAGCAGGGGAGGAGATGGTGGTGGGGACTGGGACTGGGATAATCCGCTAATCCGCAACGGACCGTGTCCAGCGACCACTGTTGACACATTTCCGACCTGGCCCCTGGCAACTACCAAGACTTGGACTGCAACTCGAACTGGGAACGGAGCATGAGTCCCCGTCGCCCCTCTATTCCTGTCCAGACCAGACTTCTTGTTAAGCGCGCAACATTTGCAACATTTGCCGCTGCAACAGTTGCATCTTTGGCAGCGGGCAACATTTTTGCTTTGTTGTTAATTTGGCCAACGGATCCGTTGAGCGAGAACGTGTTTTTTTGGGCCACGTTCACCAGCGACGACCGGGAAGGCACACGGTAAGAAAAGAAGTCACAAATGGTTCATAATTTATGGGAATATCATCTTCCGCTGAATAGTATTAAAATTAAATCAATAAACCCAAGATCTTCTTAATAAAGAACCTTTATATCCTAGATTTTCCAGTTAAATAGCAAGAGTAGAGACCCTTACACTCTCCCTTCTTCTCAAGGGCTCTCCCTTATATGATCATTGGTTTATAATCACATTTCTATGTTCACATCTTATTATATTATTCAGTTCCGACTAGTATCCCCTGGGATTTGACATCATTTTGGTTCTGTGCAGGGAAACGAGTTACGCAAAACGAGACAACAAATCCGCCGAACGAACAAGCGAATATGTGGCAACCTCTCCGCGTGGCTCCGTTGAACTCTCTGTGTGTGTGTGGAGCCGAGGAGGAGCAGTGCGTCGAGCGGAGGAGCAGCAGTGGCACCGATTGCACCACAGCGATTGCGGCATCCCGAAGTGCTCCTGCCTTCCCCCATCCTCCTCCTGCTGCTGGCTAAGAAATCAAGAACGAGTTACTTCACAGAAGCCTAAATTGAGCTTGTTCCCGAATTTATGGCACACCACAAATATTCATTTATCTCGTTTAGCAAGATTGCGCAATTAAGAAGTGGCTTCAACATAAGTTACACATGTTGTTATAGCAAGAAAGCTGATAAACGATTATAGGGAATATTTAAAATATATTCTTTACTTAGCAGTGAATGAATATTCACAGAAACAATAGAAAATCCCATTAATATCTACCATTTAGCATTAAATTAATATAAACTACATATATTTTTAAGGTTTTCGCACAAAAAAAGACAAAAAGATTAAGATTAAGACCGCTTTAAGTTGAAGCCTCGAATTTGCAAGCCAAAGACTGGCTTGAATATCTTTGGAAACCGTCTTGATTTGACCCAAAAATAAAATCAAAGCTTCTTTCAGCTTTTCTAGTCGCCAAGAGATTACAATATTAAACGAATAAAATCGACGAATGCATTTTGGAATTATCTTTTGGCTCTTTTTTATAAAGCTATGAATTTTTTGATATTTTAACTGCCGCCAAAATGGGGAATTGAGCATTGTTTTTAGGTGTCCAAAAAGCAAACATTGACCATTTAAGCATCGACGGAATTGGAGAACTTTCGCTGGGCGGAGAGCCAAGATCATGGCTTGAGATAAAGACTTTGTGGGGGAATTGCCTCAATTAGCATTCAGATGCTAATCAATCGATCGATTAAAGCAGCTCCAAGCAGCTCCAAGAGACGTCGACTTGGTAAGAGGAACATATACAAAAAAAATAAGCTGCATACTTGCAGGCTGTCGGCGGTTGACTTCCCAAAACCAAGTCTACTTTCAGGGGTGAGCTGCCGAGCTGCGGACAATGCGAACTTGAAACGGGGAGCCGGAAAACAGGGGCGTGACACCCGGAGCACACTTCATCAGCTCCACTCGAGAGCTTCGCCCTCTGAAAGGTGGCAGTGGCAAGGGAACAGAGAGAGAGAAAGGTAATTCCCCAAAGGGTTGCTTTTGTAGCCTACACAGGGGAAAAATGTGCAAATTTTCAAGCCATAGGAAGTAAAATATATAAATAGAAGTGAAAAGCAGCAAGCTGATCAGTGATCAGACCTTTCAAATAGCCTTAAAGACAGCCAAAAAATGTTCTTTCAGGGAAACTTTAACTCAAACTAGTTCCTAAAAGTTTAATAATATTATTAGCCTTAGCTTTTGTTCTTATTTCCCAAAATAATACTTAAATTCCATAATTTTTGAGCCGTGTCCTTTTGTTTTGAACTTGAGTTTCTGTGGAAGTCCTAGAAATTGCTGAAGCAAATCAGCAGGAACCGCCTTCTTTCAGCATGAAAGGACAGAGGACATTGCCTTTGTCACCTTCTCAAGCAGGACAATGCAATCAATCCCTCCCAGCCGGAGAAGAAGCCTCCTTACCCCACTTACCCTCGTTGTGGCTCTGGTTCCTCCAATGGCAGTGTCTACTGTTAACCATTGACTTTGGTGGGGCGAGACTGGGTGTGTGTGTGTCTGCAAGGAAGACCAGAACAATGAATAAAACAACAGGCGAGAGAGGGAGAGATGAAGAAATCAGTCAGTCTCAAGATTTAGTTATCGTTATCGTTACAAGTAAGAGATCGTTATTGTTACAAGTAAGAGATCGTTATCGTTACAAGTAAGAGATCGTTATCGTTACAAGTAAGAGATTGTTATCGTTACAAGTAAGAGATCGTTATCGTTACCAGGAAGAGAGTACAGCTTATGACTCAATGGAAAGCCGGGGAATCAGCTTTAAGTCTTTATAATTATAAATTAAAATGTAAAATAAATTCCAAGTATTATAAGAGCTATAGATTTTGCAGAAACTGGTAAGATATTCGTATCACTTTTAGGAGCTCAGTTCAGAAAGGTTTTGCTGGTAAAATAATATTGTCAGAGCATACTTTTCGGGATAAACCAAGCCTCAGCTAGCCTCAACTCACCAGCTGTTGCTGGGCCCATCTTCTTCACTTTTATATCCATCTGCGCCTAGACGAAACAAAGTACTAAGCACTCATCCAAATGACCCACTCGAGCCTCAATCGGTTCCGTCTTTGGCGACGATCTTTGAGTGCCGGCCAAGACTCACTTGTAGCATATCGAGTATATCGAGAGTGCCTTTGTCTGCGCAGGGAAAGTGCCCAAGGGGCCCCAGCAGCAGCCTCACAAAATGAAAACACAGAAGACGAGACCCAACAAAGCGATGCTAACAATATAAATACAACAAAAAAAAAAACACAGAGAACGGCATCAATAAACAACATCGAACGAACATCTAGTTCAATCAGTGATTCAATTGAGAGAGATCCCGGAGGGGAAACTATGGGAAGGCCTACCCCAAATTGTAGAGCAAAATACACATGTTATGTGTCTGCCACAGTCTTTGAGTTATTTTCAGATATATATTATTAAGTTTAATATGCTTAATACAATATTATCTATTATTTCTATCTTTCTGATTGAAAAACTCTTCTCTTTCGAGCTTAGAACTCGCAGAAACCTCGCCAAACTATGCTGGATTTATTCCCAGACCTTTCTGGGAACTCTATACGGATGCTGGCCTGTATGTTTGCTTTGGATGTTGTCATAACATTTGCATTTGTCTTCCTGCTGTCACTCTGCCACTGCCACTGCAACTGCAACGGCAGACATTGACCCTGACGACCCGCATCTGGCCATGTGCATCCCCAGCCTTATGACCACGCCCCTGAAAAAAAAGGAGGGTGCAACACTGCATCATCATCATCGGCGGGGGTGGTGAGTGTGTGTCTGGGAAAAGGTCATTGGGCTTGTTCGGAGTTTCGAGCTGCATCCTGGCGGAGTTGCCGTGTGAGTGTCAATGACACACCAGCCACACACACACTGCACCCACTCTCTCCTCCACCTTCACTACCTTTTTTTACCCTCTTTAAAAGTCTTAACCCCCTTTACCCTCCTTTAATCCCCTTTACCATCCTTTACCCTTCATTAGCAAGCCACCAAATTCTGCGACAAAAGGTTAACAGCCTAAAATAATATTTACACTCATGAAATGAGGTTAAATTTTCTTTAGTTTCAAATGAAAATATTATAAATATTTTAATTAATATTATTAATTGATATTTTCCAAGTTAAATCATTTAATTTAAAATGCAAAATCGCAAGAACCAAGTTCAAGGTGATTTTAAGAGAAAAGTGAAATTGTTTTGGGTGCACGACGCAAAAGACAAATGCAAATCGCGAACCAAAAAAAAAGAATATGGAAAAAAACCTTTCACATGGCAGCTCAAACATTGGCGATGAGATAAGATTGCGCCTTAACCCGTTGGACCAAATGAGCAAATATTTGCGGATCCGATAAAGACCGTCTGGATAACAGTCGAATGCTAAATATTCCGGGAACAGGAGTTGAGTATGGGAGGAGGCAGGGTAGGGAGCCCAGGCAGGCTATCCTAGCTGTGCAATATGCATATATCAACAGATAAAGGTAATTGCCATCATATATTCACCGTCAAGGGACACTAAACCTTTGTATAAATTAGGGTTTATAGTTTAGTTTATTAATTAAGAGATGTTTGCTTCATTTGTGATTATGATTATGCAGTTTCTAAAGATTAAAGCGAATTACTTCTAGGAGGTCAACTTTAAAGGCATGAATTAGGTATAAATTAAACTTTAAAATTGGAAATAAGGTATAAATCAACTTTAAAATCTGAAATTAAGTATAAAACCAACTTTAAAATCAGAACTTAGGTATAAAACCAACTTTAAAATCAGAAATTAAGTATAAATCTTACTTTATAATCAGAAATGAACTATAAATCAAACATAGAATGCCCTTGTAAGTTGTTATTTTAATAAATAGCTGAGTTCGAAGGGCTTTAATTGGCGCTGCCCTGTCATTATTGGCAATCGATCTTCGTTCTGTGGCATCCGAATCGTGCTTGTGTCTGCTATCCTTCGGTATCAATTGATAACCCAACCCCCTCCCTCAGAGGCTGGCGCTTCAATCACTCCAATTGCAATCAATCACACGCACACACGATCCTATGCAAATACCGCTCACGGACAACTAATTGCACAGAAATTGCTGCCCAGCCCTGCCTCTACCTTCCATATTCAGATATAGATTGTTTTTTGCATGTCAGAGAAATCAATGTCCGCAGAAGTGATCCAGGAAAGGCAGGTGATGATCAGCAGAGAGGAGTGAGTGTACTTGCCGGTCACGAAAGATATTGTAGATATCTTTGAATGACTTTTCCTACCTAATACCTTATTGTAGAACCCTAATAGCTCTTACAAGCCTAGAGAAAGCCTAGAATTTCTTACTAATATCTGAAACAATTACTTATATAAGCCAGGAAACTCCTTCTGTCCTTAAGAGTCGCCTTGTAAGTCCTTTTTCCAAAGTATTTCCTATTTTATACATATTGTTTGTTTGGATGTTTACGCAATTGCTCGGCGCTTGGCCCTTTCAACGCCAGACGCTGATCTGGGATTCCAAAACGGCGGCTGCAGCGCAGCAGCAGCACTGCTGCTTCTATTTTTAGGCACGCCACTTGGACGCATCTCTGGGTCCACCCTCGTCGTCTTCGTCCTCGCCTGCTAATAGATCGTGGCAATAATTTAATGGACATCCTACAGCCCCGCCTGCCCCTTAGCCCCGATGTTACTCAAAGGGGAATGGGATTTTTCCTTTGCGTCGTGATGCCTTTTGGTCATGCGAACGCGAACGCAAACGGGGGATCGAGACCAGCATCTCCGCCTTGTAGAGCGACTGTGTTGTGCCTGCCCCCCGCCCGCGACCATGCCATACCACAACCCACATATGGTGGCCTGGCCCTGACTTGGATTTATATTTAGTTCGCTTCCTGCTTCTGCCACTCGAGATGGGCGATGGGCGATGGGAGCAGGGAAATGGAAATGGGACCAGAAATGCGAGTGGGATACGTTGTGATGTGAGGACCCTAGATGGGGAAATGTCTGTCGATTGTCGCTAAAATCTTGTATCGATTGCACTTTAATATCTCTCTCTCTCTCCCCAGTGATTTATGTTGATCGCCGGGGCAACATTTTCCCTCCACTTCCACTTGAAGTCGCGTAGGAACTCTTCTTCGGCTCTTCGGCTGTCAAATCATAATTTCCAGCGACCATATATCATCTTATATTCCCTTTGTTTTTGGGGTCTCGCTGTAGGAACTAAAATTAGTCAACGGCATCTCTCTGGGTCTCGGCTTTCTTTTCGGCTGTGGAAAGCCCCCGGGCACGAGCGGCAATAATTAAGAATTTTAACTTAATTGCTTGGGGGACACAGGGGAAAAGTCTCTATATAAATAGCCCCTGAAAAGAACTCGAAAAGTGCCCTGGAAAAATATATAATGCGGCTCCCTGTCTTCGGAATGGAACTCTCTAAGCATTAATATGTTTTGGTTTCAATTTATATTATATTTCAATACCAATTGCCGTAAATCTTCTTTGAAACAATACAAAATCAAGTAAGAAAGAGTTAAAGAACCTACATATTTTCAGATCATTTTTCTTAACCCGGAAAAAACCCCCCAATATGAAGCTGATCCATATCTGAAGTTTAGAAAGCGAAAAGCAACTTCCAGGAACCGCAAAAACCGCAGAGCAGGAGGAGAAGCTACCAGGAATCCAGGGGAGATCCAGGGGAGAGTGCACAATTATTCAAATCAGTTTTGTCTAGCTTCAATTGAAGGCGTCGTCTGTCGAGGGTCTCTCTCGAATGCGAAATTAATTGAGACAACAGCGGCAAATTGTCGAGTGCTCCCGGGTATCCCGTAGTTGCATCTGCATATCTATGGACGAAATGGGATGGGACGGGTGACAGCAGAGCCTCAGTCTGGTTGTCTGGGCCAGCAGTCAGTCGGTCGGTCGGTTGTCATAGGGCTTCTCCACAATGCAGTTGGATCGTTGGATAACGAGAGGTGAGCCAGAGGCTAGAGCTGGTGAAAGAGGGGAATGCATTTTGCATCCGAGGGGTGATTGAAGCGTTTCTTTGTGGAAATTTTCCAAGAAAATTAAGAATGTGCTTTGAAATAAACCTGATTTCAACTTAAAACCTAGTAAATACCATAGAAAACCTTGCAAATTAAATGAATTCCTCTAGAAAACCAAGATACTAATGCAAAAATATTAAAATCAGTTTTAGGAGAACCTTTCCTCACCATTTCATTATTAGAGGATGATCTCAAGCTGATCTTTGACTGATTCCACACAGTCTCCAGTCTAAAATTTGCATAAATTTCAATTAAGACAGGGTCTAATATGTTATAAATCAATCCTATAGTATATATATCCAAGATCTGGCGTGGAATGCCATCTCGTCGCCGTTTTCTCAATTGAGTTTCGTGTTTCGAGCGAGAAGCACGATCGATTTGATGGAGATTGCTCCAATTCCGATTCCACTTCTTTATTGACAGCTTTATGAGTCCTCGGGCAGCCCTCTGTCGCTCTGGTCGGGAATTGTTGTGTCGTCGTCGTCCCCCATTTGATTTTATCGCAGATTTTGCAGATTTAGAGCAATAAACTTTATGAATCGAGGAGACAGCAGCCCCAGCAATTCTCTGCTTCGCTCTATCTCGCTTCATGGCACCGTTAGACGCTGGAAGATTTGGAGGAGAACCCAGCGGAGTTTAATTGACGTCGCTGTCCCATTAATGCTAATTTGGACCGATTTTGTTCGAGATGTTTGGGCAACTTTTCGATGGAAACCCAAACAAAGAACAAGCTAAAGAATCGAAATCGAAACAGAAGAATCAAACAAACGGTTCTACACGATGGGCGAACCCGAAAATATAAAGAACATAATTATTTTGGATCTCAGTTCCCCCTTTCGCGAGTTCTCACTTTCCGCCAAGTCAGCGAAAATTCCAATAAATGTGTAAAGAATCGAGGGAAGGGAACGAGACTCCCCCGGATTTGATTCGGGTTCCCATTTCGCTGGAATCTCGCCCCAAGTCCGACATGGGAATGTTTTTCGGTTGTTGTCAACAAACCCATAATAAACACCTAAAAATGCCTCGCCTCTCTCCTCTCTCCACCCCCCAAAACGGCGAATAATTTCATGAAAATTAAGATCGGCCAATAAATTTGCTGCGCCCTCGATTTTCGACGTTGACATTGGCATTGGCTTTGCCTTGAAGGCGGATTTACGGGTAATCTTTCCTCTGGTAACCCTTCCTTCTTTTTTTCACCCATCAGAGCGTAACGCCGCGCACGCGCTGTATCTTTAAAGCAGAAGAACCCAGTGGGACTTTTGCTCCGGAAAAAGGTGCAACTTTCCTATGGAATCGCTCAGGGG
>JAEIIF010023615.1:0-12484 GCA_018874455.1 Drosophila trapezifrons | reverse complement strand
AGTTTCAGTAATTTGGCGATAGTTAGTCAGTTAGACGTATAGGGAACACCCAAAATAAATTAAGCTTGTCTTTAATAGACAGATTAAAATACGATGTGGCAACTCTGCTCTTGAGAAGCGCATATATGAGTCGTTAGCTAGAGATGAGCAATTAAGCGACAGCTGCTACACCGTGAGTGGTGGATAATTAATTGAGTACTCTAGTCCCGTTCAACTTGTAATACTTTTATTTAATTAATTTAGTAACTACTTAATTAGATTATATTATCTATCTTAAATAAAAAACATTTTACACCCTGCAGTGTGCAATCACGCTCTGCAGCTACACATTTCTCTCTCTCTCGTGCTCGTTTCGCTCACGCAGCCATCGCCAACCCCTGTTGGTATTTTTGGTATTTTCCGAAGCGGTCGGACGCTAGTTTGGCGGATCGAAAATTCAGTTCGAAAAAAACAACGGAAGCGAGCGCACGCACGCACCATTTCAAACCGCGTCGCGCGTCTAAAAGTTGGAGGAGTCAAGAGTCAGAGGCTGAAACTGGCAAATTGGAAAACTTTGAGAGACGCGAAACTTGTGCATGTGCAATTAGAAGCGCGCGTTCTTAAGCCACTTCGCCATTAAGCCAGCCAGTCAGCCAGGCAGCCACTCAGAGCCGCCAAAGTTTTCTGCCGCGCCGCCTTCGTAAGTCGCAGGTCGAAAAGTGCTCAAACAAGATTTCCACTTGAAATTCCTGAATTTCGTTTGTCTGCGCGAAACGAAACGAATCGAATCAAATCGCAGCAGCAGCATTGAGCATTCAGTACAAAAGCGTAAATACGAGTCGAATTTAAATTGCGGCACCAAGTTTTTCGCCCGCCTGTGCCTGCAAGTGTATTTTGCCCCAAGTGTCTTTGTGTCAGTGGTTCTTTGTCTCTGTGTGGGTGTTACGATACATTTGGATTAGCGGTGTGTTCGCCTGATTAAAACGGTAAGTGTCCTGCGAGCAGCGAGCAAAGTTTAGTGTTAGTTCTGTTCTCTTGCTGGTGTTAAATCTCTCACTCGCACACGCACACGCCTGCGAGCAGCGCACTCACAACTTATTTGCCGCAATTTGCTCTAGTGTTTTGTATTAGCATTTTTATGTCCCGCCTCGCCAAAGTTGACAAACAAAACGCACACTGACGCACCAACACCAATACACGACGCCGAACACACTCGTAAGCGCACGCACACAAAGGATTTCATTACAATTTTTGGGTGGGACGGCAACGTAACGGTAACGGTAACGGTAACCCTCCCCGAACACTGTCTCTCTGCCACTCTGTCTCCGCAGCTAGCCATGGTCGCCATCTCGCTCGCTCCCACAGCCCCGAATGCTGTGCTACTGAATTTGTTTTCGCCTTCTTCGCCGCTCCGTTCTCTCCTGTTTTTATTTATTTTGATGGCGTATTTTGCCATTCCGCTTTGTACGAATTGCGTAGCTTGTCGCCAGCTCTTCTATCCTTCTTCTACAGTCCAGCCTCACTACAGGAAACTATCGGTGTTGGGGAACTGGAGAAATGGCGACCACAAGTCAGGCCACATTAGAAAAATCGTAAATTTCATCGACAAATGATTAAAATCATCAGTTCTTTATTTGTATACATAGGAAATAAGCTTCCTAATAGTTCATTATTATTTGTTGTTTGAAAATAGATAATACCATTTATTTAGACAAGGTAAAAAAACGTTACTTTTTATCTCAAGTTAAAAAAAAAATAGAACTAAACAATAAAAAAATGTAAAAATCTGTTCGGTACACTTTTATATTTATTATGCTTTATTTTCCATTTGTAAATGTAAAAATTACTTGCTTTAATATATTGTAATTTCATAATATTTAGAAAGCCAAAGTCCCAAAGGAAACGCTCAAGCAATAAATAAAATGTTTTTGGTAATTAAAGTAGGGTTTCCTGTACCGAGGTCTTCCTGTCTATCCTGTCCTGGCTGTCAGCTTTTCCTGCTAGTTTCGGCCTGCATTGAAATGAGTTCGCAATAAATATTGCCCAATGTCAAATAAAAGGGCGATGAGCCAGCCTTTTTGCTTTGCTCCGCCGCCTGCCCGCCTTCTATTTCCATCTCCGTCTATCTTCTCTCTAATCTCGGGGGACACTAATGTTTTACGACAATTCCTATGCCGCCCAGTACAAACTTAATGCACACATCAATGGCAAATTAGATATACTCCACACACAGCAAATGTACTAATAACAATCATCGACGAGTGTGTGTTTGGGTGCGGGCGGGCTGGGCTGCCTCCGAGGCGACCGACCATCCATTCCATCGAGACGATTGTTTTGTTGATTCGGCTGTTACTTCCAATACATTGGCATTTAAGAGGGGCCGGAGGAGTTGGAGGGGACTGGAGTCCACTTATGCCTGCCTTATGTCTCATTTGTCGTCGGGCAAATGGAAATCGTTTTGTTTTTGCTTTGTCAAGTGACAAATTTTCATTGTCTCCCGCCACTAATCGCTTACTTAAAATAAAAAAAAAAAAATAACATCGAAGAAAACACGCCGAAGACGCCAAATGCGGAGCAGGGACACGAAACAAGAAATAAGACATAAGACAAGTGTAAATAAACACTTGAACGTGGGCGGGGAAGTGACTTGGCGGAGGAACGACTAACGCATATCCTCTGAGGGGAAGAAAAACGCTGTTGACATTAACTTTGGCATTCGGAAAAGCACAAGGAATGCGGGAAATGGAGCTGAGTTATTACCTTATTGAAATATACTCCTTGACTTCTTTGTTTACCCATCAATAAACTTTGTTATTTAAGCTAACATTTTCGTCATTTCTTATTATTTCATTGCCATGAGTTAGGCTTTACTCTTGAGTACTTTTACTTCCTTATATGACAACTTTCTCATACTTAAAGAATATTAATTTTAAAACAATCCAAGCCAAATATACCCCAAAATACCCTCTCATTTCTAGTGTACTTACTGTTCGGTCTTGCCTCTTTTGGTGGCATTGCCCGCGGCACCTCCACACTTGGCGCAGTTTGCTTTAATTTCCAGCGGACAAACCACTTTGTTATCGCCACGACCAAGGGCCTTTAATCTCTGGTTCTGACCCTCCGTCTGGCCATTGATTTACGTCTCTATTTTCCCGAATCTAGTGCAATCGATTTAGATTGATTTTGTTTAAACAAACTGCACGGGGCCCTAGCCAGCAGCACCAGAAAAAAGAGTTTCGGATCGGTGTAATAAATAAATCGAATCGGAATCATTGGGCTCCTTTTAATGCCAGCGTTAATTGCGAGAGCCGCCCAATTCCATTTCCATTTCCATTTCCAATTTCAATCCTACAGTTTCTACCACATTTTCATGCCCATTCCTAGGCTCGATTCCGATTCCAATTCCAATTCGGATTCCTATTCCATCGATGCTTTGGTAATTAGTTGTGAATTGGATTGGGGATCACATAAAAGTGTTGATTACACACTCCGATGGCTGCGCCCCCTTAACCCGCTGGGTGCCAAGTGTTTTGTTTGTGTTTCTCTCTCTCTCTCTCGGTGTGTGTCTTTTTGGGGCTTTCGGGGGAATTAGGGTTAGCCGTGCGTAGTGAAAGTCTTGGAAACTGCGGCAGGTGTAAGAAGTTGGTCGCTCAGCAGGAAGCGCTCCAATTAATCGCCCTTTATCGCAGGGAATTTCAACTACGCAGCCAATTAATTGGGGCGGCTAAAGACCAGATATAGACGCAGTTACAGCTACAGCTACAGTCAAAGAAGTTCCCATAGTTAAACGACTTTAATTGAATTGCTGGAATTGCGGTTGGTCGGAAATTACAGTGACTAGACATTCAAATTATACAAATGTCTCAGCAGATTTGATTAGCGGCGCGGAGGAGGGCCAGTAGGAACCCTTCGCTGCCATCGCTGCCCATTTTGTCAATTACAAAAATGCTAAAAATTTTCCTTGCAAGTCATGGTCGGTGGAGGAGGGATAGGAGCGGGCCTTGGGTGGGTTAAGAAGAGGCAAGCATCTTCGCATAGTTGCAGCAGCAAAAACATCAAAGTCATTTCATGTCTTCATAAATTCTCTTCCCAAAAAGAGCAAGAAGACCCCTCCCTCCCTCGACTGTCTCTGCCACCCTCGCCTTTCGCTGTAACCTCACTTTTGACTAAGTGAAATGACCTGCCATTTTGTAGGAAAAAAAGCCAAGAGAAAAAGGCAGAAAAAGGCGAAGAAAACCGAAAACAAAAAGCTCAAGTCACAACTAATAAGATTGAGTTAAAAAGAGGGGACCGGGAACGGGGACCAGGAGGAGCAAGCAGAAGAGAAGGGTATTACTCGTGGCAGGAGAAAGAGCGATCAGCGAGGGAAGGTTAATGTCTTATCGACATGCTGCAATCTATGTATTTAATTGACTCGACTGCAATTATAGTGTACACTCTGTCTCTATATATATATAAATAAATGTGTATATATATTGTGTAGTGTCTTCTTCCTGCAGATAAAACGTCGTAAAATGAAAAAGAAATACTTGCCTATAATGATTTCGCATAAATCGTGACTACTCGCCAAAATGAAAGGCGAGAATTTATACTAACAGTGTACGAGGTTGTTTTTGTTGGAGCTACAACAAGTTACAATGTAGGCAACGCTCCATTCGCAATTCAGCGCGGAGTGTCGGTCGATGTCAGAGGCTAGTACTCCCCAGATCCCCTGGATACCCCCTCCCAGCACCACTTGGCATGCCAATCGTTCGTTCGACGTTCCCCGAGACTCTGAAGCTGAAGCTGAAGCTGTAGTCGAAGCTGGAGCTGGATTTGCCAGCCAGTGTCTGATGCCTTTGGTCAGCCAAAGTCAAGCCAACAAAAATCCGAAGCCAAAAAATAAAATAAGAAACAGCTTGACTTCAGGAAGTCGATTTTTAGATACTCTATAAGTAAATAGAAGTAAATAGGATGTAAGAGATCCTCTAAATCATATTAAACTACAATCTACAAAGTTTGTGAAACTTATTCTTAAAAGACGATATAACACAGCCCTTAAACTGAGCAACAAAATATATATACGGACTCTACACTCTCTTCAAGTAATATTCAGCCTCCTTCTTGGAGATAAGACATCCCGAAGAAAAGGGTATCGAAATAAAGGAAAAGGCCATGAAACCTGTAAGCGGCCACAATTCGCGGCCAGCTCCTAGAGATGCGCACGTGACTTGGTCATCCTTAAGATTCCCTTTCTCTTCTTCGCTTCGCTGCCCCCACCTCCGAATCACGTTCTCCACAAATTGAAATTTATTTGTGTTGCCACACCAGTTAATGCTTATTTATAACGACAATTAATCGCCCGACACAGATAAAGCGAAGGGATTGGGGGGAAAAATCAGAGCAAGGAGAGAGAGATACTTTTTTGAGGAATTTATTCGAGTGTGTGTGTGTTGGTTGTGTGGAAATTAAAAGCAAATATAAAATATGTCAAACTATTTGCATATTTAATTTGTTTTTTGTAAAGCCCGCTCGCGCTTGGTGAAATATTTGACAAGTTTATTCGGATAATAAACTGGGCTAAGTTATGATTTATGAGGGGGGATTACGCCATATGTATATATAGTGGGAGTGCCCGGTTCCCACGCTCACGCCACCATCCCTAGGAATCAAAAAGCTGCAAAAACATTTAGCCACGTTGGGTTAGGGACACTTGGAACGCGGACAGACGAGGGACAATGTCTCCGGCCATTGCCAAATCGTTAGCACTTGGCACTCTTGGCATCGCATCCGCCAGATACTCGCAGCATCATCATCATCGTCGCCGTCTTCGTCGTCGTCGTCGTCAGTTCCAATCATCATCGTCATCACAATCCCCGGCTCTCGAGACACGGTTCGTTTCGGGGCTTAGACTTTCAAGTGTGTAATGAAATAAAAATATGTATTTAAACTTTATTTGATTGTCCGTTGATTTCTGAGGACGGACGACAAACGACAGACGGCAGCTCTCCTCCGTTCCTAATGAAAGAATGTAATAAACCAATTTAGTTTCTCTTTTTCCCCGCCATTTGCATTCTTCCGGCTTGGTGGTGGCCTGGACTGGCCTGGGCTGCCAGTCTTGTATAAATTTTGGAAGCTAACCAGACGCGACATTCCCTTTCAGTTCAGTCGGTTCTTTGCCCATCATTAGGCCTGACAAAAGTTGTTCTTCCAACTCATTTGTACAATGAGAAATCTTCCCATAATTAACGGCAGTGCTTGGACACTGAATTCAAGAGGGGAGTTGGACCCGCGCTCGGCCACGAACTCAGAATCGGACTCGAGAGCTCGTAATTTCTATGCCTCGCTGCACACAAATGACGGGAGACGACGGATGGTTCCGGCGGGGGATCAGGGACACTCAGACGATGGGCAATGCAATTGGATTGCCTGGAGTATATTCCTATTGTTATAGTTTGTCATTCCGATTGTTGTTGTGTGTAGGTGACCATCCGTTGACGGTCCCTCGGGGCGGAATTATTAAAAGTGAGCCCGAGCTGAGCCGAGTCGAGCCAGACAAAACACAGAGAAAGAGATAGAGACAGAGAGAGTAAGAGAGAGGGGAGAGAGGAGAGGCAGTGGCCAGTTTGAGAGTCGACTCCCATTTGATATATTGCAGGCATCCGGTAGACAACGTTGACGTAGACGTGATGCTGCAATAAAATCTGCGCCGACTCCTCATTATACATAAATACCCTGTCCCACAGAAAATGGGGTATGCCCATGAATTCTCCTCGTTGTTGGCTTTGTGTGGGAAGAATTTCCGTCTGACCAAAGAACCCCTCAGCTCAGATGGATGATTAAAACACAAATTCAGCCTCAAAGTTGTTCAACTTTAATATTTACAAACGTTGATCCATCGGACACGAGGCCAAGGCAATTAAATTTCAATTTGACCGGAGAATACAAATATAAATATTTATTCAGGCCTAGAAAAATGTGCATTATTTTATTTATTTATTCGACACCATCGAATTCTTGTTTTCTCGAATATTTCAAACATGTTTTCCTCAGGCAGCTGCACTTCAAAGAGATTGATAAATTTAAATAATTCGTACATAAACGAAGCCAAATTGACATTAAGTTGAATGTTAGACAAAAGAAAGTCAAATAAATGGGCAACATAATTGCATTTGAGGCACAAAAATGAGACATTTAGAGACCATTTAAAAAAGCCTTTCAAGTGGCATACGCCATTAGGGTCCTATGGGGGCCTGCCGTTCCTTCCCTTCCCCAGTTCTGTGGGCACTTAGGGTATTCCCTTTTCGATCGAAAAGCTCCCTCGAACATTACTCTCCTTCCTTCCTGCTGCCCCCCAAACCGATGTCGCCTGTCATTGTTGTGGTTGTCACATTGTCGCCATCGTTGTCTCCATCTCATCATTTGAAGCCTACACACAAACTCACAAACAAACCAATAAAAGGCGCTGTCTGTTGTAGTTTTCCTCTGTCTCTGTCTGTGTCTGTCTCGGATGCTGCTGCTTTTTCTTTAAGCCAAATATTTGAGCCGCAAACAGTTAAAGACACCAAACAACTCGAGTCTCGGGTCTCAACCCACGTCGAAAGGAAAGTCCAGCATTTCTCAGGCCACCACCTCAGCACCTCCCTCCCCAGCCTCATTTCCCAAAATGTGTCGCATCGTTTTAATTAAATATTTTCAATTTTATGGGCTTGTTTGCATTTGCATTTTAATTTTCGGTTCGGTTTTGGTTTAGTTTTTCCAGCAAGGGCCACAAAAATGTTTCTATTTATTTCTTGTTGATTTGATTTCGGGGGCTTTTTTTCCTCTCCACCAACTTGGTCAGCAGAAGCAGGCACAGAAAATAAAAAAAAAAAAGCAGACAATACAAAACCGTGAGACGGTGACACCTGGTGGTCTGCTCCGAGTCTTCGGCCTGGGGTCTGGGTCTGATCTGCATTTACATTCCCATTCCGGGCATCACATTTTCCATTTTTCATGTTCATCTTCTGTGTCGGTTCATTAGTTAGGATTACTGGACAATTATGTCGCATTTCGGTGCCGCTAATAGTTGTTTATTTACACAATTATAAAATTGAAAGCTCACATAAATTTGTCTAAAACGTGCAAGCGGGGGCATCAGAAGTTCCTTTGTTGAGGGATAACCATCCATTCTATCTTTCTTGGTAGCCAAGTGAAAGTTCTCCCATTATGCGGGGAAGTCTTCCTTTTCAATCGAGACTTTTGGGGGATTTCCCCTGTTGGGTTCTGGAAACTGGATGCCCGCTAATGGCCCTCAATCGGGTCTTATGGCGGTGGCTTATATCGAATTATGTCTTTCATTTGCCTTTGCATTCCTTCTTTGTGGCGTATTTGAATTGATTTCAATTTGGCTTCATTTAAAAATGATTTAAAATTAAGACTCCCATTCAGAGAGGAAATTAAAGGAAATGAGAATTTTATAATTGAACAAATTGCATTTATTTGAGAAACACTTTTATAGCTTTTACCACGAATATCATTAAGTTTTCCCATTTCCCAGTTATCTCGCTGCTATCAAAAATATACTCGTATATTTAAATTGGTTTCCTGATTACTCATCGATTCTCATGAAGATTAGTCCGCATATGCATATATATTTTCCCGATAAAACTGTTGACAAACTAATCCTTGATCCCCTAGATAAGCGAATTGTTTGCAAAGCTCCTAGAATTCCCACTGAACTCTATGGATATCTGCAGCCATATCTATTCGTTGACTTTGCTTATCGGAATTAAGTTTCCCAAGCTCTCTATTATTTCCCCCTCCAGAACGATTCGAGTGGGTTCAGAACTTTAATAATGTCAGAGCCCTTCTCTCGCCACGAAAAACAAACACCGGAAACGTGGGCAATATTAATGGGTTGCCCCACTCCCCCTTACATGTGCGTTACATATACTTTATATGCACTTTATCGAACCCCAAAATCAATTTATTTATGTGCGTTGTGCGCTTTAGTGGAGCAAGCGAAGGGAAAAAGCTTGAGCTTATCTACCAACTTGGTCTTCAGAGTCTGATAAGGTTCTTCGAGCTCTTCCCTGCCTGAACCGAAACCCAAACTCTTGAGATGCATTCAATCGAAACTCGCTCGCAAAACTCGAAGCCAACGAAGCATTCAAACTCAACAGTTGAACTCTACCCCAATCCCCGGTCTCTTTCTCAGGCCCTGGTCCCCTTCTCTTTCTCCTCCGGTTCCCGGTGGTGGTTCTCCGCGATCCCGGTGCAATAAAAGTACAAAAAGCAAATAGGTTCGACCCATGGGTCAATACTATACGACTCTGTACACTTTATAGTAGTCCCCGTGTATAACGGAACGGAATGAATGAAATGTGTTTCCGCTTCGCCTTGCAATAATAGTTGGGAAATTGGAAAAATTGTGGCTGCTGCCCTCGGAGGAATCCGTTAAATGTGTCTCATTAGGCGGCTGCCGGAATGTGGGCGTGGTTCCTGGTTAAGGGCTTCTCAATCTCCATCCCAGGCCCGCACACAGATCACTTTTCCGAGTTTTCAGCGAGTGCGTGCCATGAATTGTCGTTTAAATTAAATTAAAGCCAGTTGACTAGGCGCAGGAATAGAATGAAAATCGGACGGGGGAGAAATTGCAACTGCAACCCACCACCATTGCCGCCGAGCGGAGGATGAGGATGAGTTCGCCACCCCATCCTCGCTTGGGTTCACGGATAAAAACAATCTGTTTGCTGCCTGTCACAAGGCAAACACACACTGTGTGTGCTATGTGTGTGCCGAGGGGAGATCTGCGAAGGAAACTCATAAAAATCCACAACGATTTGTTGTGTCGTTACGGAGCAGGAGCGGACTGATGACGAAAGACGACCGACGACCAACGGCCCACCGTTATGTGGTGTGCGGTGAACCTGATGCACAGTGGGCCGAATCCCGGTACGTGCCCCGAGGGATGGTAATCGCAGATCAAATTGCCAAGGCCCAAAGGGGTATTCGGGTATTAATATTTGTTTAATTAATTATTTGTATGCATTGCCAGGATACCAGCATATTTTCTGAGACGCATATATCTAGTTTCAGGAACCTTAACTACAAATTGCCAAGCACGTGATCGTCGTTAAATTACATGTTTAGGTTTCAGGATCAAGGGATCTGTAAACGAAGAAGATGATTGTTATTTGTATAACTCTCCATAAGCTATACTAATATGATAGCTTATGCGTTATATTGATTAGGGATTTATTCGGGATGAAGGCCAACTTTAAGCTCTTATAATATATATTAAATTCAATATTCTTTTATCGATTCTTGGTTTAAAAACCTTTCAACAGAATTGCATAAATAAAAGCTGATTTTATTAGCACATTCAACCCGTTATCGAATAAGGAGCTATGACATAAAGCTTCAATTTAACATGAGCAATGAACCGCATCCGGATTCCCTGGGGTTCCACTGTTCCTTGCTTCTCCTCCTCCCACATTGATGTGTTTTTTGTGGTTTTCAATTTCTGCCGCCTTCTTTCGGGCAAGGTTATTGCAATCGCAACACCTCAGCCGCCGGCGGGGAACGTCCCACTCCCAGCCTCCTTCTCCTCATTCGATCCAGGAGAGCTCCGTGCAACAGCCCAGCCCATCTCATCCAATCTATATATCCCGAACTCCCCTCTTTGGGCATTTTTAATGCTTTTAATTTTTGCTGCGCCAACGGAGAAGGGGCGAAACGGAATGAGCACTAAAAGTAAGCCCAAAAAAAAAAAGGAAAGAAAGGAAGAAGCGGCGCTGAAATATACGCTTTTCGGGGGTAAGATGTTCAGTTCGGTTAAGGGTTGCAAATGTCCTGCCTGGGCCTGTGACCGAGCCAGTGCCTGTGCCTGTGAGGGTGTGCATCCTTTGATTGTGTATTACTACACACTCGTGAGTGTGTGAAGGCAACCGAAAATGTGCAAAAAATGGGCGTTCCCCGACGCGATATATCTAATGGCATTGTTTCCGAGAGTTGTCGCTGGCCCAACTCCTCGCGCTCCTTGTTGCTGCTGTTTAATGCATGTTGGCAAATGTTGAAATGATGTACTTGCCACCACTCTGCACCACCCCCGGATCAGCAGCCCCTGGCCCCGGCAGCTCCTGCGGTGCGACGGCATATGCCAGACTGTTAAATATGCAGCTGTTAATGGCTCAAAAATTAAAACATTAAGGCGGAGTCGGAGTCGGAGTCGGAGTCCTCTCGTCATCATCGTCGTCGTCATCGCAGTCAACGACTGTGATTGGAAATGTATTTGGGCTTTAGATGAAAGCCACCCCACCCCAGCCAGCCGTCCATCCACCCAACCCGCCGCCCTTTTCATTTTCCTGGGAAAAGCGCTGAGTAATGGGAAAAGTGCACCTTGCATGGGAACGATGCAGCTACAGCTGGCATTAAAATAAAGTTGTCTGAATAATTACTAACATGCCATCATCAGCTCTGAAAGGTTCTGGTAATTGGGAAAGCCAAGTGGCTATTTCATCTAATTGTTTTTTATTTAAGGTATTTTCTCTATTTATTTAAGGTCTTTTAACTTTCTTACATCATCTTAAAGCGCATAATCTTTTGTGGTTACCAGGCGAGGTGTTTATAACATCTTCATAAGGCCATAAACTAAATAAAAGTATTAAATCGCAGACATTAGATTAGCGCAAGAGTACTTTTTCTTAAAATAATATCGCTTAAAGATAAGTTCCGAAACCTGATAAGAAAAAGTATAAAAGGTGAGGATTAGATAAATCAGTAGTAATAGTTTTTTAAAGTTCTGAGAAGGAGGAGGTTGCAGTTCCCGGAAGCAAATTGAACATGGCAGGCAGCAAGGATGGCATCAATATTCGCACCATGACCAAGGAGGACTTCGAGGCAAACAAGCTTGAATGGTTTGCAGAATTTTTCAACGATGAGCCTCTGCTTAACGCCCAGGAATCATCATGTCAACCCGAAACTGTGGCGATCTTTGACGAGATGCACTTATCGATGGTGACAGAAGGCACGTGTCTGGTGGCAATTGACAAGGAGAATAATGGGCGCTGCGTAGGCCTTGTCCTAGCTGGAACCCAGACTCCGGAGCACTTGCTGGCGGTCCGCGAGTTGGTGGAGATAATTCAACCCGATGTCGCTGCCATGTTTCGTCTTATTAACTATCTCGAAGGCAAGGCAAACGTTTTCGAACTCTATGGAGTCGACAAGGTCTTGTACTCGCACATTACATTTGTAAAGTCCGATATGAGAGGCAGGGGCCTGGGAAGGCGACTCGCTGAAGCTTTGATGGAGGTCGGCCGCACCAAGGGATTTCCCCTGATGACTGCCAACTGTACGAGCTTCTACTCGGCCCGTCAAAAGGAAGCTCTCGGCATGAAGTGCATCGTCTCGCAGGATTATGCGGACTACAAGGACGCTCAGGGATCCGTGATCTTCAAGCCGCCGGCACCCCATACTCGCATCCGATGTGCATAAAGTTAGCAATGCAACTTTTGAAAATGGAAATTTTTTTCTATCGACAATT
>JAEIIF010023592.1:0-11452 GCA_018874455.1 Drosophila trapezifrons | reverse complement strand
TATACTATAATAATATTTGTCCAATCTTAACATTTCTACAACGTCATATTGAGATATTTCTTTTTTTATTTGAAATTAACATTCGAATTAACAATTAGGGGAAAACTGGATTTTTTAGAGGGAAATCTCAACTGTTTGAGATTTTTTAGGGTGAAAGCAAAACTTGCATCTGGCAACACTGCTGACAACTTGTCACTGACAAGTCATGATAATTTTTTTTAAAGCAATAGTTTTTCGCCATGGATGACTCGTTTTTCGGCTTCGATACAAATATACCGGTGAGCATTGGGCGCCCACACGGGTGTAGTATTATGGTGCAGGAACCTGGCTGGGCGGGAGCGATATCCGCTCGCAGATTTTCTATCGAAACAGCCTCTTCGTGTTCACTTTTCACCTCCGGAGAAGTTTCGCAAAAAGGGGCAATCGAAGGCCAGCGGGGGCCGTGGATAAGCGTGAATTTAATGTATTTGTATCAATTGCCTCCCCAGGACGAGGACGGTGGCGACGGGCGCATTGCGGAGGAGGAATATGATGCGCTGAACGACGAAACCTTCGGCTCGGCGATAAATGGAGACTGGGAGGAGGCCCACGAGACGATGGTGCGCCTCGGCGGCAATGGCGAGCGGGTGCGCAAGCGGCCCGCGGACGCGTCTGCCGGCGGGAGCGGGTATGTGGACTTTCCCGACCACGGCAACGGCGGCGCCTTCCGGCACCCCAACCTGCTGTCGTCCGCTCCGTCGTCCAGCGGCTCAACACCAGCCCCGTTCAATGCCCCCTTCCGACAGTCGCGTCACATCGGCGACTCGGACCTGGAGCTAAACCTCTCCTCGATGAAGCTGGACGACATGGACCTCTCCACATTCACCGACAGCGAGGCCGGTGGTCTGAGCAATCGGATCAACCTGGACTCTGCCGTCTGGGCGTCGCATCCATTTCCGAACAACCAGCCACTCTTTCGAGAGCCCCTGCGCAGCGCATTCAAGCCGCAGCAGCCGCACCAGCAGCAGCATCAGATGAAGCCTCCGCCGGAGGCAAATGCCAACTTTCCGCTGCATCACTTGCCGCCGCCACCATCGCAGCAGGCTGGGCCGAAGATCACCACCCTCGAGGACATTGAACGCAATATGATTATTCAGCAGGCAATGCCCAAGCAGCATCACCAACAGCAACCACAGCCGCAGCAGCATCAGCAACAACAACAGCCGCCGCTGCAGCATCACCATCACCAGCCGGCGGAGCGAAAGATGTTCGATGACTTCAGCCTGGGCAACAGGCAGCAGGTGGCCACACCCACCATGATGCACCAGCAGCAGCAAAAGCAGCCCCCGCAACAGCAGCAGGCGCCACAACAGCCACAGCACAAGGGTAAGCAAGCAGGGAATCGAATGGCCAGGAGTTTGTGTACATTATTAGGTTTTACAATTATGAAACCAAGTATACACTTTGAGTCCCGTCCGGTTATCAGCTTTCAAGAAGTAGATCCAATTCCTTATGAGTTTCTGAATAACATAAACATCAAAGTCTGATTTACTATGTGTTTGTTAATAATATGACTCGCCCTTAACTGATCCCTGATTAAATAATAATCCATTTGTTACAGCCCCTCCTGGCTTCTTAGGAACGCCGCAGACCTCTCCACCCAGGCCAAATTTGGGCTTTCCCGGTCCCCATCAACTGCCCGAGCTGCTCCCGACACCGCCGTCGCAGCAACAACTTAACGGCATGGGTGGCAATCGAGCGCCGCCCGGATTTATCTTTCCGCCTGGGATGCCTGGCAATATGCCTCCACTTCCGCATCATCCGCTCATGCCCCAGCACTTGCCGCCCAACTTTCCGTTGGCCGGCGGTAACCAGCGCCCACTACCCAATCCGCACGCCCTGCCCACGGCCCTGAACAACTTTGCCATGCATCCGAGCTTCAATGCGATGCGTGCCGCTGGCCTCCACCCGGCGGCCTTCATGCAGCCCCCACATCCGCATCAGATGCAACCGCCGCGAATGCCGCCGCACCCGCTACAGTCGGCCAATAGCCTGCTCGGCCAGCAGCCGAACTCCATGTACAACATGTTCAACATGCGGCTGGTGCAGGAGATCCAGCAGAACCATCCGCTGCTCCAGCAGGCCGCCGTGGCCCGGCAGATGCAACAGAGCCGTGCCGGCTCCGTGGCCAGCGACCGCCAGAAGACCCAGATGCAACAACAGCAGCAGCTCGGTCGGCGTCCGGACGGGAACTACACTCTGGAAGAGTACGATGAGTACGCCAACCTGATGAGCACCCGCGACAAGCACTGGCTGATCGGGATCCAGCTGTCGCAGCTGAACACGGAGACGCCGTACATCGACGACTACTACTACACGGTGCACAGGGAGCGCAAGATACAGCAGAATGGGCAGATGCGCAACAGCCAGGCGCACAAGGACAACCAGCTGAACCATCCGCTCACTCAGCCGCGCGGCCATGCGCAGCTAATCCTCGTCCAGCTGGGCAACAAGAACGGGACCCGCAATGGCCACGGACGCGAGCGCCGCAACTCGGAGAACACCAGCAGCACGGGAGGCAGCACGAACAATGGTGGGAACAATAACAACCTGACCGGCTACATCTTCTCGCCGTTGAAGTTCGAGAACTCGCTGGGCAAGCTGCAGTATGGCAGTGTGACGGCGCCGCGTAAAATCATCGACGCCGACATCATGGGCGGCGAATCGAACTCCGGCAATGATGCCACCTCGACATCCTCAGCGAGCACGAACCCCAAGTCCAACGCGGGTACACCACTGCTGCCCTCGGCGAGCAGCGATGTCAATCCGAGCAGCATGCGCAAGTCGCGTCACATCCTGCTGCTGATCGAGACGCTGTACCGCTATCTGCTTAAGCTGGAGGATCTGGAGAGCCCCGAGGTGATGGCCACCATAGAGCTGAAGAAGAAGAAGGAGGCCGAGCGCATCGCGGCCCTGGAGCAGCTAGAGATGGCGAACAAAACTCCCGAAGAGCGGGCAGCCGAGGCAGCCAATCCGGCGACCATGAATCCGCAGCTAAAGAACAAGTTCAACTACGAGGTGGAGACGAACGCAGCTCTGGTCAATAAATTGAAGGCTGGTCTGGCCTTTGACAAGGTGGTGTCCATGATGAATGTGCGCAAGGGAAAGGTGAGTTGGTCTACGATTGTTGTTAATGGATATATTTGAAGGGAATTAAATAACTTATCTATCCTTGCAGATCCTACTCCGTCGCATTATGCCCTTTATTGCGGATCAAAGCGTTTGCTGGACCGTTTGGAGCGGTGTCTTCTGCTCGCTGCAGACGGTGGTGAAAAAGGACAAGGACGACGTCGAGGGACTCTTGTACGCACTCTACCCAGAATTTAAGAAGCACACAAACAAGGCCAGTTTCGAGAATATAGTGAGCATTTCGGCCGGCATCACGCAGAACGACAAGAAGCTGACCGGCATCTTCTGCAGTCGCGTAAGTTATCCCTATTCCCAAGCACCAAAAACCATAGCCACTGATCGCTCCGCTTGTAGTTTGGAATCCTGTCCCTGGTCGCCCTAATACTGCGCGCCGAGGAAATCTATGTTTCCCGAACGGACGCCAGCCTCAGCGAGGAGAACAGGCAGAGGTGGCGGGAGTTTTTGGCACAGGTGGCGTCCTGCCTCAATCGCACGATTCAGAACCAGACCATTTCGGCGGCCATCGAGTCGGATGCGATCCAGCCACTTATGAATCACTTCGAGCGGTTTAAGGACCTCAAGCTGGATGCCCTCTTAGCATTAATAACGGAAGCCAGGCATCAAATCGATTAAGACCTTCATTTCACTTGATCGGGACGTTTCAGAATAAGTGTAAAGTTGATGTAGTTCGAGTTCACTTTGCTTTACTCAATTACGCATATGTTTGTATAAATTATGTATCCAATACTTACATATGTACCGATATGTACGATCGTGTTTACTTTTACGCATACTACGCAAAACATATTGCTGCTACAGGGTATACAAGTCTCGCGCGGAAGATGAGAGAGAGAGTACTCAACAACGGTCAATAAACGTTGATAATAGTTTGTTAGAAACGTTCTTTTATCCGAAATTATGTGCACACACCACACTGTAACACTGTGTAAGAGAGTTAGGGAGACGAAGAGAACATGTTTTATAAATATAATATATATCGAATGGTAGGTTTTGCTCATTGTACATACTTATATCATTTCGTATTTGATAAGGAGTACTTTCCGGCATTTTCTTTAGAGATCTATAATAATAATAATAATTCAGCACCCCTATATGATGTGTAAATTAACATTCTGATCGTTTTCCTACTTTGTCATCGAATTAAAACAATAACTAAAGGGCTTTCACGATTACTTGTATCCCTAGAATTACGGGAACTCCAACAACCACGTTTGTAAACCCTTAAGCGCCGATCTGTAGGCGCGCCTCTATGCATACTCATCCAAACGTGCAACTACTTTCTGGTATTTGTAAATATCGGTTTTATGGAATTTCTACCTATACTTATAATAATACATTTTGGGTTTCATTGAATCAAATTTTGTGTAAGACCCGCTCTATTCATAATCGATACATTCAGCATAAATGTGTACTAAATAATTAGCATTGTGTGGATGGTGCAGCCGAAAAACACGTGTTTATTAAAACAAAATGATCAAAATTGTGATACATTTTGACTTTTTAACGTAAACGAGAACAAGATGGTCGGAGAAAATTAGTGTAACACACAGAAAAAAAAAATTGAAATTAGAAAAGAAAAACAAAAAACAAAAAAAAAATCCCTCTGTAACGCAACGGATAGATATTTGTTGTAAGAATCCGTTGTGGAGCATTTTCATTTTATTTCGTTTATTTTTAGTTGAATCGACATTTTTGCCCTTTTATCATTTGACCATTGTGCTTAAGTCTTATTTTTTTTTAAATTTCAGTTCATGTTTGTATTTTCAATGGTAATACCATTCGATTGCAAAGGATTACTATGCTTTCTGTAAGCAAAATCAAGAGTCAGAAATACGATAGCTGTTTAAGAACGTCAAAGCATATACAATAATTATCGTAGATTAATTTGTATTTATCACCTGGAAAGAACACTTTCAATTTTTTAACTTAAATATGTTCAGAGATTGGAAAACCAACTTTTAAAATTCATATGATTTCAAGGAGTATAATAAATAAAGCATACCATTTCACAGAACACACCGAAACCAATGACTTTTATATGGGAATTAAATCAAGGTGGTCGGAAAAGATCAATAGCAAGAAATATTCGGGCTGTTGTTGAACTATTTAATTCTTTTTTCTATAAAAATGTAATACAATGAGAGAATTATGATAATAACACAACACTTTGTGTTAATTTTGACCCTGAATTCGTACTTGGGAATTATAGGTGCAACATTTCCACTCATTTTTATATTTGGAGAGGAGACAAGCTAACTTCATGAGAGTTTTCCATAACTACATATATTTTCATTAATAATAATTACAATTACATCCATATGAACAATTATGGAAGGACTTAGTTTAGTGGGGGGCACCGGGCACTCTGGGGCACCATCGCATCAATGGAGCGGTGACAGACCGTGCTTTGTGTCTGTCTGCGTTTTGTTTTTGGCGCAGAATCAAGCGTCGAAGTGTCGGCAGTCGGCAGTTGGCCCCGTCGTCCGTAAGGGACATTTTGTTGTGCGGAGGCGCCAAAGTGCGTAACAAGTGGCGGCGGCGCGCTCGAGAATTGTTGCAAATTTCTGAGTCGGCGACGCCAAACCACGGCGGCACGGCGACGGTCACCAAGACGACAACTTGTCGGCAGCAATCCGCATCCCAGCGCGAAGGGATGCGAAGCCCACGCACCCATCCCCACCACACAGCCACAAGCCAGCAGCCAGCATTCTGGTACACTCAGAAAATTAACCCTACGTAAGTTTAGGTCTTACAAATTGTAGAATTTTTTAGTTCTTATGTACAGGTATTTAATGGTAAAAATACATTAATAAGAAAGATATGGTATAATTGTTACCTTAAATCAATTTCAAATTTGTATAATAATCGTAAAATATTTCAGAAAATAGGAAAATAAAAAAAGATTTCTTAGTCGTCAAAATGTTAAAAAATATTTACCATTTAAGCGGAATTTAATTAAGAAACTGCTGCAGGTGTTATAAATATTTATGAAACAAAGGCAAACTCTAGATATTTCTTACAAGAATAAAAATCTGCATATATATATTATTATATATATATTTAAACAGGAAATAATTTCTAGAAAATTCTTACCCTGCCTCCATGCCTCCTTGCTTTGGCGCCAAAAGTATGACGTTATCCCTTCAACTCCCAGCATTTTCTCCAAGTGCACCCAAAGGCTAGACTTAGACAGACGATTGTGGCGACCAGTCGCCCGGCGATGCTCCTTCGGCGACACCGACAATGCCACGACGACGACAACACGCGACAGGACTCTGCCGAGGAGCGGAACGGAGCAGACAGTGCCGCAGTTCTGGCCAGGATAGCACAGCACAGAACAGCCCCGGACGGGACAGGACACTGGCGGATGCGGATACGCAGAACTTTGATTTGCGAACGGGCCAAGTGTGCGCCACTGGGCGCCGTTATTATTGCCACCATTGGCGCGCCAAACGCCGCTGCTCTCACAATTAGATGCGAAAATAGCCGGCGCGTCGATGATGACGAGTTATTGTCGCGTCTATCTGGTCGTTGTTTTTGTTGACGACACCGCCGCCGATACGATTCTGTGGGCGGGGGCAGGGCATAAGGCCAGAGGATGGTTCCAGAAGGCTGGGGATGTCTCCCCTTTTACAATAGCACATTATGGCCCATAAAAATGTGGGTGAACTAAGGGACTTGAATGATCATTTCATCTGCTTCATTGGACTTAAAACTGTTATTTTATTGTAAATAAAGATCAACTGACAAGTTACCAGCAATGAAAAAATGTAAGATCACTAAGAATTGATCAGATCCGATATAAAAATATTAAAAAAATAATAATTGTAGTGGAAAATAGGCAAAAGTTTTTTATAAGTGAAATTTAACCTATCCTATGTGGCGTATACGTAATTTGTAAGTAAACTCTAACATAAATCTATAGATATTATTTTAAAAGTTATATCTCTGTTGAATATAGAACTCGAAATTCTATAAAAAGGCAGATGATAAAATATTTATAAACAAGTTTTCTTTTATTTTAATATATGTACATTTTGAATAAATGCAAATTATAAAGCCTTAAATATATGAAATTATTATTTTGGTACTTCATAATAGTTTTAACTCATAAACACCATTAAAATAATATACCTGTTTATTAAAATCTTTATTTATTTCTCCCTAGTTCACGTTATATAGCTCCCACTGTACTTTTCCTCTAAAATCCCCATCCCTTTCCAAGCATAAACTAGACCTGGCCAAGAAGAGCCGTGATTAACTTGACGTTCGACCTGGTTATATTTGATTTAACAGCTTAATTACCGGTTAATGAGAGTCACTGTTTGGATTTCTCCTCCATCGTGCAGGGGGGTACCAAGTGTAAACTTTCCCTACCCATTTGGGCCGCCTGAGTCTAGGGCTCGCTGTGCGGTTTAGGCCAACTTGGGCCGCCAGTCGCCAGCGCCAGCGCCAGACGCCGGCAGCCAGTATTTGAAAAAGCGAAATGGCGCGCAGATTGGTTTCGGCTTAGACACCACTGCGACTACGACTAGACTAGACTAGCATAGTGACGCCAACTAAAAATTTATGTACTTGCTCTCCGCTATGCTTTTTGCAGTCCCTCAATTTCTTTTAATTTAATCGGATTCTTTTGTGGAATTATGAGGTCTCCCAACAAGACATTTATTAATCAAGATAATCGCAAGGAGATCTGGTTAGATGTGGAACTTACTTGTGACCTAGTGACTGATAGGAACAATATGAAAGTATACCTACTACCCAACAAAACTATAAATAAAATTAGAATAAATTATTTAAGGTGTAAGTAAGTACAAGTAATTACTTTCCCATTTAATAACTTTACAATTTACCAGTAAGAAATCCCTATACAACTTGAAATGGGCATCCCCCTGGCAAAATAAATTCCAAAACTCCATAATGAAGTATCAAGTTATTGAAAAAACATTATTATAACTCAATTCCAAGATGCCGCCGCCAGCTCCGGTAGCCAAAAACCAAAACAAACAAAAACCCAAACAACTAATGTGTGGCCCCACCACACAAAAAGCAAACCGGGGAAAGACAATAAACTCGGATAACCAGCCATACATATGCATGTGCCAGTGCCAGTGCCATAGCCAGTGCCAGTGCCAGTGCCCGTCTGGACTGGGTGCATGAATAGCCGGAGAGGAGACCACACTGACAATGAGTCAGATGTCGGGACGCGGACGAGTGGCGTCGGCGTCCAAGGCGGTCTCCAACTCGCAAGCTCGCTTCAGACGGCGGCGGCGACGGCGCCTTGTCCAATGATTCTTCCGTGCCGATGTCGCCGCCGGCGAGTCCGAGTCCGCGTCCGTGCGCAGTGCTACAAGTCCCAAGTGCGCACCCGTATCTCCGTGGCTATAAAAGGACGAGTCCTGCCACGGGCAGCGCTTAGTTGGCTTAGAAATGTGCCACAGGACACGTCCGGCTAAATCGCATCAGTCCAATTCAAACGCGCGCCATCTAAATCGTGCATTTAAAACTGAAACTTAAACAGTTTAATAATAACATTGAGTGCAGTTTTTTAAGGAAAAGTGAAGACAAATTTTAAGAGAAAATATTTTAAAATATAAATATAAACAATGACAAAAAAACCAGGTTAGTCAAGTTCTCAATAAATAGCTTCATTTGTTTAGATAATAATACAAGTAAAAAGAAACTCTTTATAAAATAAACTATGAACTACCCGAAAGATAAATGAAAGATTTGAACTGTAGGCAACCTTAGGAATGCATTTGTTGGTTTACTTTTCCAAAAATATTCTTAAGAATATGTAAAAACTCTTCGTTTAAAAATATCAAAGTTTGCCAACAGTGAGGATCCGAAGATAATGTTGAACAAATTTAAAATAGTTGGTGGTTTCTAAGAAATATTGTTTATATAGAAAATAATCCTTAAAAGTGCCCCTTACATAATAATTTCCAATAAATAGTTGAGCTACAAGCGAAAAAATGCTAAAATACTTTCTTTTGTATCCTAACTATGACCGATCACTAAGGACATATTCCCTTAACAAAGATCTCTAATCCAAGGTAAGTCGATCTGGCTCTCCAGACCTCAAAAGGCCAGACAAATTCTTCCGACTTCAGGGGACAGGGACACACGCTACTCAGATTTATCTTCTTTGAATGAAGTCTCCAAAAATTAGCTTATGAAACTCAAAACCTTACCGAGAGGAGCAGAGACAGAGACATGAATATCAATGAATAAAAAAAGGCTGCAGCTCGTTAAGGGGAATACAAATCTCAGAGAATTGCACAAGGATAAGAAGATGGTGATGGAACGATGCTAAACTGGTTTTCTCAGCTCTGCCAGGTATTTTGTCTGTTTCGGTTTTTCAGAGAGTTTCAGAGGAAGTCGGCTGCTGATAGCCGATTGCAGAAGATGCGCCAAGAATGCGAGCGAGGAGTTCTCAAGGATGAATGACCACCCAAGTGGGTTCCTGTCAGCTGAACAATCATTCAGACAGCACAAAAAAGAAGGTCAGAAGATCAAGTGCCATTACAGCTTATTAAACTGGCCAGGTTTAATCTGTCAAGAGTGTGGGAAATTTCGAAAATAAAGAGGACCTTAATCTTAGCAATCCGCTAGCCTTTGAGATCATTTTTCGCTAGCATTAAACCGAACTTCCAAGAATTCTGCTGATAGCAAATTATAGTTTTTTTTCCTGCAGGAAAACATTCGGAATGGCCCCGAATTCCACACAGTTTGTCGGCATTTCCAAAAGAGGTCCCCTCTCCGAAAAAAGCGAGGCCGAAACCGAAACACGATACTTTCCCAGCATGCCAACGCGTAAACAGTCGGGCGAGTTAAGATTTCATAGATGACCATCTACTATATCACCGAAACATCCACATATAACCCTTCCCACACACCTTGCCCATACTTATGCTAATCTATATGCCGCGCTATGCATTTGTTCATATGTAGATGACGTCAGTTTTATGGAGCTAAGTTCTCAAGATGGGCACGTGTAGAATTATGACACTCGACACTAGCTAAACAGATCATACGATCTGTTCGGATAAAATATTGTTTATTAAAAGGGCGGTACAAAAATATCAATATAATAATAGTTGGGTTTAAATAAACTTTTAGAGGTAAGCAAATAGGTTTATTTAAAGGAAAAGGCTCCTAACTCACTTGATATTGACTTTGGGAATCAAGAAATTCTAAATCAATCCTTTAATTCGATTCCAAATATAATCTTCTCAGCTTTCAAAGTTCTCAAAGGTAAAGCTCAACTTCTTTTAAAGTGAAATCAAAATAATTAGGGCTCTTGAATAAGCGAGTCTTCAAATAAAAAGGGCACTGAATGTTACTCCTGCTGTCTTATTATTTGTTTAGCATTTGCGGAATGTCTTCGGCATCGCAGAGAAAATAATGTATTCAAACTCCTGCTGCTGTCCCAACCTGAGGTAATGCCTCCACAAGTCGGGGGGCCTGTTTGCCGAATCCCAATTCCGAACCCTCTTCGTCGACTCTCTCGCTTATTTAACGCTCACGACGCCGCCGGTCCGCGGCGATCGAATTCCTCCTGCGAAGATCAGCGGTCGGCGGCCGACAGTTCCACTCCACACAAGTGGCTGACTGGGTTCCCTGTTCCCGACCTGTTATTATCGTAATGACGGGAGCCTATTTGCTTTTGTGTTTTCGAGTCGTCCAAACGAGAGACAATTATGTATTTCTGCTGGAACTGACGAAGCCAGGCAGGGTTCCTGCTGCACCGTTTGCCGTGCACTGTGCGACAAAATGGAATTCTGAAATGCTTTCTTGGATTTGTTTTTGAAAATATAATGAATGAATAATAGTTTTTAGTTTCCAAATAAATAAGTATTACATTTTGCTTTAATTTCTAAATATTTGTATTTATTTGAATGAGATCTATTCTTTCTAAGTTAAGTTAAGTTTGTATTTATTTTGTTTTTTTTTTTAATTGAAAAAGAAAATTTAACATTTGAATTCCATTGAATTCCAGTTTTTTCTCGCAGTGTTCGATCCGATCCTCGTGAAGTCCGCATGTGTGAGTGGGCACGCTGCAGGGGCGCCAGTTTGTATGGGCGGCGTGCGTGTGTCCGCAGGTCCGTATGTCCGGGCAGACATGGGCAAGGCAATTGCAACTGATATGCCCTTGATCACAACCATTCATCACATTTTGCGGCCACGAAGACCGCGCTAAATAGAGCTGGAGAACAATCGATAGTGGGACTGTCGATGGCTTTCGATGGTTTTAGAAAAA